>PVJI01005519.1:0-95505 GCA_004026765.1 Micronycteris hirsuta
GGGGCTCATATATGAGGCAACCAATCGATATTTTCCCTCTCACATCAATGATTTCTCTGTCTCTCTCTCCTTTACTCTCTTTCTAAAAGTAATGAAAAAAAGTGACCTCAGGTGAGAATAAAAAATTTAGTGGTTTTTCTCTATATCAGCAATAACCAATTAGAAAATAGTATGGAAAACAAGATTCTGTTTATAGTAGCAATAAAACCATATTAAAGAATATGTAAGATCTTTAAGAGATTTTAAGAAACATTTAAAAGACACTAAGGAAGTTCTGAATATTTCTCAATATTAGAAAATGTCAGTTCTCCCCAAACTAATCAATAAATTCAATGAAATATCAATTAAATTTCAGTGGAACTTTTTTCTCCATCCCTCACCTGCAGGAACCCATCAAACTTATTCTAACACATTTATATGGAAAATTAAAGGTTCACAAAAATAGCTTAGTCAATTTGGAAAAAAAAAATAAAATAAAAAGGAAAAAAAAAGAAAGGGGGGGTTGGCCAAGAGGAGAGCACATATGAAAAGCCACATAAGAGGACATACAAAGTTGTAATAATAAAAATTGTTATGCAGGAACATTCAGAAATTGGTGTAACAACTAAAGTATTTAAAAAACAGACACATACTGACTTCCGGCCAAGATGGAGGCATAGGTGGATATGCTTTTTTTCTTTACATAACCAAAAGAAGGACAACCAATTAAAAACAAAACAACCAGAACTGCCATAAAAGCAAACATTCATACAGACTAGTAGCAGCAGGAGACGGGAAGCTGGAGTGGAGAGGACATGCAGCAAGGTGGCAGCTGGCAAACCAGGTGGGCGAGGCAGCAGCTGGCAGACTGGGTGGCCCCACATTCGCATGCGGATAAACTAGGAGGAACAACTTGGGAGCAAGGCAGCCTGCACAATCCAGAGTTCTAGCTCTGGGGAAATAAAGCCTCAAAACCTCTGGCTATAAAAATCTGAGGGGGCTGTGGTAGCGGGAGAAATTGCCAGTCTTACAGGACTGTTTGAGGGGGTCCACAGGGTCCTAGAACATATACAAGTCCACCCACCCAGGAATTAGCACCACAGCAGTAGTTGGTAGGGTGCAATTCACTTGTGGGAAGTGAGTAAAAGCAGGATGGAAGCTAAGCAAGTGGCATTTGTTCTCTCTGACCCCTCTGCCACATACAGAGCCACAATGCAGTGACATGGGTTGCCCTGCCCTGGTGAACACCTAAGGCTCCACCCCATGGAACATAACCAGTATGCCAAGACAAAGGCATATGGCCCAAATGAAAGAACAGATCAAAACACCAGAAAAAGAACTAAGCAACAAGAAGATAGCCAACCTATCAGATGCAGAGTTCAAACCACTGGTAATCAAGATGCTCACAGAAATCATTTAGTACGGACACAAAATCAAGGAAGAAGTGAAAGCTATGCAAGGTGAAATAAAGAAAAATATACAGGGAACGAGCAGTGAAGAGAAGGAAACTGGGACTCAATGATTTGGAACAAAAGGAAGAAACAAACATTCAACTGCAACAGAATGAAGAAACTAGAATTCAAAAAAAATGAGGAGAGGCTTAGGAACCTCTGGGACAACTTTAAACTTTCCAACACCTGAGTCATAGGGACGTCAGGATAAGAGGAAGAGCAAGAAATTGAAAACATATTTGAAAAAAATAATGAAAGAAAACTTCCCCAGTCCGGCAAAGGAAATAGATATACAAGTCCATGAAACTCAGAGTCCCAAAAAGATGGACCCAAAGAGGGACACACGGAGACGCCTCATAGTTAAACTGCCAAAGATCAAACATAAGGAGAGAATTTTAAAAGCTGCAAGAGAAAACGAGAGAGTTACCTGTAAAGGTGTTCCCATAAAACTATCAGCTGCTTTCTCAAAAGAAACCTTGCAGGTAAGAAGGGGCTGGAAAGAAGTATTCAAAGTCATGAAAAACAAGGACCTACATCCAAGATTACTCTATCCAGCAAAGCTATCATTTAGAATGGGAGGGCAGGTAAAGTGCTTCGCAGATAAGTCCAAGTTAAAGGAGTTTATCATCACCAAGCCATTATTATATGAAATGTTAAAGAGACTTATGTAAGAAAAAGAAGAAAATCAAAAGTATGAACAGTAAAATGACAACAAATTCACAGCCAACAACAACTGAACCTAACAAAACAAAAACAAAAGCAAATTAAGCAAACAACTAGAACAGGAACAGAATCACAGAAATGGAGAATCACATGGAGGGTTATCAGCAGGGGAGTGGGAGGGGGAGAGAGGGGAAAAAGGTACAGGGAATAAGTAGCATAACTGGTAGGTAGAAAATAGACAGGGGGAGGTTAAGAATAGTATAGGAAATGGAGAAGCCAAAGAACTTACATGCATGGCCCATGGACATGAACTAAGTGGGGAGGGAATGCTGGAGGGAATGGGAGTACTGGGTGGAGGGGAATGAAAGAGAAAAAATGCAACAACTGTAATAGCGTAATCAATAAGATATACTTTAAAAAAGACACATATTTACATGAACCTGAAATATATTAGTGACACCAGAAACTAGTAAGGAAAAGATTATTAGTGTTGATAAAACTGGTTCATTATATGGAGAAAAATACCAATGGACCTTATGCAATATTACTCCTAAGATGTATTAAATGTGAAAGTTAAGACCGAAAGTTTAATAAATAAAAGTCTGTGATCCTAAAAAGGTCTGTAGAACAGTCCCAAACACAGTAAAGCAAGATGAATAAACATTGATTTTACTATATAAAAAAACTAAGAAACATTGACCAAATTATCAGTGGGATGAGAGATTATCAATGGAGTCCACAACTGATACTTAAACCATAGGAGGAGATTTTGCAAATCAACAAAAAGACCTTGACCCAGTGGAAAAATAGGCAATGAACAAAATCATACTTGTTTCCCATTAGATCAAAGTGTAAGGTTTTAAAGGGTTTAATAGAAAATGTACAAAAAGGGAGACCCAAATGTTGAATCTATGAGGGGATGTTTCACCTTATTAGGAATCAGATAAACGCAAAATAAAATGAGACCTCACTTTAAAAGCATTACATTTACAAAGATTAGGAAGCTGAATGGCACCCAAACTGGCGAGGGAACGGATAAAAGTGGCACGCTCACACACACAGCGGAATGCAGAGCGATGCCGCCATTCTGGAGGGCAGTCCTGGGTAAAACGAAATATTTGTATGCCTGGGGCTCTCGACTCCTGTTATTTACCCACGGAGGAGTTGTGAAATGTCAACAGGGGAATTACGTACAAAGACTGAAATAGAAAGTGTACGGCCAACAGCTAACTGTAAGAATGTAAAGTAAACTGTGGCAGCTGCACACTAGGATGTACTACACAACCATCAGAACGATTTACTAGAGATATATATTGAAAAAGTAATACATCAAGCATGTTGTTTGGGGACATAAAAAGAGACTTTTTCAAAATCTAAGTCTTTACTACAGTATTAGCTTCACGATAGAAGGCAAATTACCCAACTGTCTCTACTTTTAGACAGACAAGTCTTACAACTGTTTTTATATCAAGTTTTTATTAGGCAGTAAAGTGCTCATTATTACACATTAATGAAATTCTTGATTGTTAAGAGAGACCTGCATATATAACATCTTCTTAATAATATTAACATGAGGGGAAAGATGACAGGGGAGGATGGAGGAGGGAATTCTCCATGACTAAAGAAGAAAAGAAAATGTAACTCATAATTTTACAGGTGAAATGAAAAACAGTATAACAGGAAGTATCATAAAAGATTTTCTAGTGACCATAATTGATATATGGCACATGGTCAAATACACATGGATACCACATAATAGCTGCACTTCAAATTGAAGTTTGTTTACATGTAACGACATGGTACACATACATAAATATTCAATACATACATTCACTATCCCTGGAATGCAAACTTTAGTACCTAGTAATAAAGTACATTGTGTAGCATATTGAAATAAAGTAAAGATGGAGATGAAGCCACGGGAAATAACTGTTAAAGAAAACCAATATGTTATCAGTCCTGAAGCAGCCAGCTTAGAAAGGTTTGTTTGCTCATGTTTTCATTGAAGATTTGACTGACATAGTCTACCTATTAAATGAACAACATGGGAATTAAAATACAGAATTTAAAAACAGGCCTCGCTCCTCTTGTTGTGCCAGTGAGCTATTCACCAGCACTGCGTTCTCTTCTGCTTGTGCCCTGAGCTCTCACTAGGTCATCTTACTCAACACTTTGAAAAATAAGATTTTTATTTTTATTGAGAAATCGATTTCTTCCCCATAAATTTGGTGAGATGCTCTCCTAATGAAAGAAAAAAAAAACCCCAAAAACCAAAACTGCTGCAAATTCAAATGCAGGCTGATACCTTCTGATGATGGATGGACTGTCAATACCAAAACTCCTTTTCATAAAATCAGGCTCCGTCTAGAGTATAAATTCTAGGTCTGAGATGCAAGGTCAAGAGTATGAGTTCTGTATTTTTAAAACAGTACAAAACTCAAACTTTAGTTTTATAATATTTTTATATGAATTTTGAAACTGCCTTACATTTTTGTTTAAAATGAACACATTTGCTAAAAATTTCAGTACATACAAAAAAATTTAGTATATGACTCTTCCTGGATTAGTTACAACATTATATTCAGTTGCAAATAGGCTGAGCCACATGGGAAAGGGAATACAGAGTAAATTTTTTTACTAAACTAATTATTAGAAACAGTCAAACTTAGTGATGAGGCTCATTCCAATTCTCCTGTGTTAACGTTAGAGATGACATTTTAATCCTTAACTGATCTTTGGTGGTTTAACGCCGCTCATTTCAAATGAGAGAAATAGTGTAAAAATGAAGTAGAACAGTTATTCTCACAGACACTAGACATGATAAAATAACAAAAAAACCCCCCACACAATTCAACATTTATCTTAACCATTCATACAAATCCTAGCATAATGACTACATACCCATTGTATGATTTGGAGTTCTTTTCCAGCTTGTCTTTCAGAAAAGTTTACCCCAGGAAGGTAGCTGAAATAATGGGCTCCTTTCTTCAACGACAACAACAAAACACTATATATTAAGCCCGTGAGTCAAGCCTGAGCGGGAAGGAATGCCCCTACTTTCCCTTCACACACTGGGCTAAAATGACAACACTGATTTTGTGACTGGAAATAAGGCTCAGAAGCCTTTAAACAGGTCTCTTCTAGCTCAAAAGGCGACTTCATTGTCAACTGAGAAGACTCAGTCATGGTACCAAGTGAGCATACCACTTCTTAGACTTTACAGAGACTTTTTTATGTACTCAATATTTACACCTAATTACTTATACGAGTAAAAACATTGTCTTTAAGCCGTGGGCAAAGTTCATCTAAAATAAATTAAAGTGCAGAAGAATCAATGACTGGTCACAAAGACCAACATTATATGGTAGTCAGGGCATTTCTTGTAAATACAACAGATCCTGGAATAATGTCATTTTATTATTAATATTAATGCTTTAGGAACATAACTCTTGCTTATTTTAATTAGCCTATGGTAAAACTGGCTTCATTATACTTCATTTTGGCAGAGTCCCCAAAACCTATCAATTACGATCAATGAGGACTTACTGTAATACCCCTGCAATGGCAATTCAGGACAGCCGCCTTCTCACCTATTAGAACACATTTGCCGACACGTCCTACCCGTGCATATTAGCACTCCCGTTTCCACCTGTGCCTGCCGCTCCTTCCGCAGACTGAGAGGAAGAAGGGCGGGAGCTTCTGGGGCGAGGCTGACCGTTTAGTCCCATAGGGGTGCCTAAACCATGACTTATTTGGGAAGCTGCATCATCGGATTCCCAGCGTTCCAGCTCTTCACGCACTAGCCGCTCCATCTGTTCCCTGTGGATTTCGCTGTCACGACCCAGTCTTTCATCCTGACAAAGGAAAAAGACACCACGAAGTTAAGAGATAGACTGATGTGTATTCTTGTACTTAGAAATTGCCTTACGAAATATGGTGGTCAAATAATCTGTTTATAATTAGGTAAGTCTGGAGATTTCAAACATAATAACAATTCTCGGTTACTACAGTAATTTCTTTGCTTAACTTTAAGTGAAGGCAGGGTCATCAGTGTGCGGGGTATTAATTAAGTAGCACCTCTAGATTATCATTTGATATTCATTGATCTGCAGTTATGGAGACAGAGAAACCTCTGTGATTAAGGGTTACAAATCATACTACCCTAATGTTTTACACATCAGTGTTTCCGTGTCAGATGACCACTTACCTCGGCCACGCCATCCAGCAGTCTTCCCAGCACTTCCCTTCTCTTCAGTTTGGCGCGCTCCATGATCTCCAGCTTCACTATCACAGCGTCAATCTTGGACACAATGCTGCCAATGGAGTGCTCCATTCGGTCCACTCGTCTCACCAGGCTGCAGAAGACCACAGTTGGGAGGGACAAAGTCACTTTGCTTTGGTGTCTTTTCAAATGGAAGTGCTAAGATTTGTTTCTTAAACAAGATGATAATCTGAAACTTTAAGCAAGTAGTTGCAAACTTTAGATAAACTATCATACATTGCTGATGAGAGTGCTAACTGGCATAAATTTTCTACAAGTCGACATTGCACCAGAAGTCCCGAAATTATTCGCATACCTTTTATTCTGATATTCCTTTTTTGAAAGATTTCTAAAGAAACTAATTGAGCATATGTGTGATTTTTGGCTTATTAATAGTGGGTCATCAAAATGATTACATTAAATAATAGGATATTATTTAAATACAGAATGTAAGAAGACATCAGAAATTATATTGTGAGTAAATATTTAATGAAATAGAGTGATGTTCACAATATATTAACTAAATAAAGCAGAGAGAAAACAGTATATTCACTTATGACCCCATTATTTTGAATAAGTAAAATGTTATATAAATATATAAACCCTTAAAAAATAAGTAGGAGACAACTTTTGAAACGGTGGCATGAGGGCTCTGCAGGTCCTCTCCCTAGTGAAACAACTTTAACTGTTGAGTATTATTTAATTTTTTTTTCATTTCTGAAAATTTTCTTAAGGGCATAGAGCAAATAAAGAAGCATTTATTTATGACAATCCACTAAATTTCGGTAAGAAGAGTGACAGTCTGTGACATTTGGGGCATCTCTGCCCCGTCTCACCTGCCCCCAGCTCAGTGTGACAGAAGCACCACTCTGGTGGGGGGTCAAGGACGCTGGGCTCTCCCTCCCCTGAGATGCCCGTGGACTACAGCAGCTCCCAGGGAGGAGGCGGGCTGCCAGCATTTCTCGTCCCATTGCTTCCATCCCAAATCCAATCTTCAGAGGCTCTAATCCAGGCAAGCGTGGCTAAGTATGAGGCTCTCTTCCCACACTCGACTTCCAATCACTTCCTTCATGGGAGTTTCCATGCCAGAAGAGGCAAGCCGAGCACACTAAAGGCTGCCATCCAGCCCATCGCCTTATTCAGTAAGCAGGGTGTCATTTTGAGAGGATGGGCCACTGTCCCTGACCTTCACCTGGAGCAGCGGCACAGAGGTTTGCCCAGGGTCAGACCATAAGACAGAGAGCTCCAAAGCTTCCCCCAAGAGAACTGGGTTTATCTGGAAGAAAGTATGGAAAAATTCAAGCCTAAGAGTGCCCTTAAAAACAATACAAGTGGTGGTGATAAGCAGTCTGGGAGAGGCTGGTTGTTTCATGAGATCAAGTTAAACTATACCAGCTAGTTTCCCAGAGAGAACCAGAGAGAACGAGAGAAGGAGACAGCAATTAAGAAGACAGCTAAAGACTGGCCTCAAAAATTACCCCTCAATGGGGCCTAAAATTAATTGGATCAGACTGTAGAGCAATTTATATCCCAAGGCATTATTGAAAGCAACAGATGAACTAGCCAACAATGGGTAGAACCCAAGAGATGGAACTGGTATCGACAGAGGCAGAGGCTCAACAGCGAGATGGGGAAAGACAATGAGACTCTTGCCAAAACCACTGTCCTCCCGGGACGCCAGTGTGCACGGTCGTGGCTGTGCCGGCTGAGAAGCAGCCTCAGGGGCCTCCCAATGCAGAGGAAATGGACTTCACTAAAAGACAAACACATAAACAACAACAAAAAGCATGTCCTGGGGGAAGAAAAATTAGTATCTAGAATTGCTGTGATGTTATTTAATATATTTACTTTTTAATAAAAAAAATTGAGACAGAAAGATATATGAAACAGTGACCATACACAGGGAAAAAAGCAGGCAAAAGAAACTGTGAGGGCCCAGATAGGTTTAGTGGACAAAGAGTTCATAGTAGCTACTATAAATACATTCAAAAGTTAAGAAAATCATTCTCAAAGAAATAAAGAACAGTACCATGTCATTGTCTTATCAAATAATGAATATCAATAAAGAGATGGAGATTATTAAAAAGAACCAATAAAAATTCTGGAGCTGAAAAGTACAACCCATGAAATAAAAAATAGTTTCACTAGAGGGTCTCAATAGTAGATCTGAGCTGGCAGAAGAAAGAATCTGTGAACTTGCAGATAGATCAACAGAAGCTCTGCAATCTGAAGAACAGTCAGAAAAAATAATGAAGGAAAATATTCAGAGCCTAAGAGAAATGTGGGATACCATTAAGCACCCCAACATACACATAATTGGAGTCCCAAAAGGAAAGGAGAGTAAGAAAGGAGCGGTAAAATATCTGAAGACATAATGGTTGAGAACTTACTAAATTTGATGAACTTACTAAATTTGATGAAAATATTACACATCCAAGAAGCTTAACAAATATCGGGTAGGATAGTTGCACAGGGATCCACACTCAGACATATCGTAGTAAAAATACTGAAAGACAAAGACAGAGACAAGCAACGAGAGAAAAATAACGTGTCCTGTACAAGTGAACCTGGGTAAGATTAATAGTTGTCTTCTCATCTGAAACCACAGAGACCAGAAAGAAAGAAGGTAAAATGAAAGTGTTCCGAGATCAAAGAAAACGGAAAGAATCCATGCTTTAGAAATGATACTAAAGGAAGTTCTGCAAGCTGAAAGCAAGTGATCCCAGAGTACTGAAAAGCACTGGTAAAGGTAATTATGTAACTAGAGAAAACATTATTAATATGTATTTCTCCTTTTTTCTGATTTAAAAAGCAGCAGTATAAGACAAATAGCATGTGACCCCGCCTACAAGTGGACTCTAATCAACAAAACAAACAAGCAAGCAAAATATAACCAGAGACATTGAAATCAAGAACAAACTGACAGTAACCAGAGGGGAGGTGGGAGGGGTTATTGGGGGGACTAGGGGGAAGGGTTGTCAAAGAACATGTACATCGGACATATGGACAAAGGGGGGCAGGCTCAAGGATGGGCGGTGCGGATGGCTGGGGTGTGGGGGAGTGGTGGGGGGGAAATGGAGACAACTGTACTTGAACAATTTAAAAAATTATATACAAAAAATAATAATACAATAATTAATAAATAATTAAGAATAAACTATTTCATGTATTCACAACTATAAACCTAAAAAAAGACAACATGTACGTAATTGTATTGTTGGACCTATTACATACAGAAATGTCAAAAAGTATTGGTAACAGGACAAAGGAGACAGGTCGGAGCTAAGTTGTACAGCAATTCCTTTATACTTACACCTGAAACTCTTCATAAGAAACCCCACTGGAGATGCTTCCCCTCCTTCTGGAGCTATGACCGCTGTCTTCATCATCATCCTCCTCAGAGTCATCCAGACTCCGTGGGAAACTCCGGCTGCTCATGGGACGCGGTAAAGAGCTGTGATCCAAGTCCAGGTCCTCCTGAAGAAAATGGGGTCATTGAGCAGAAACACCCAGACCCCACAGAAGCGCCATTGAGGACTTGGGCCAATGAGAAATGGGTGTGTGCCATTTACCTCAGACTTCTTTGTGGTTAGCCCTAAACTGTGATTTCTGCACTTTTTAATTTCATGGATTGGCAAATTTTCAAACCAGTTTTTAATTACCAGCAGGAAGTTACTAATGTATTATTTGGACAAGAAAGAACATTAAAAACCCAAGGCAAAGAAAAAGTAAATGAAGAACTGTACACCTTTTCATACAAGGCAGCATCCTTAATAGCTACAAAGAAGAAAGTATATAATCTCAGAATAAGAATTTTGACTAAATACGGCCTTGTGAAAATCTTAGTGTCTTCTTGTTCACATTTCACTATGACTGGTGAAGTTTTGCACCTAATGGTGCTGTTCTGTGGAGCAGCATTTAGAAGGCACGGTTCTATACTATCTCCTCATAGGAAAATGGCTTTTCTATATAACATGCATCTTTCTTCACTGTCCCTCAATTACCATGTAATGTTTGTTTAACCATTTGTTTTTAAAGTTAATATTAAAATTTTTACCTATTATTTTCTGATTATAAAAGCCCATGTAAGTTTACTTTTAAGAGTTTAATATTCAAATGGAAGGTGTCTATTTTACGGTAAATGTTAATTTCAAGAGTAATTTTGTATCTCCTAAGAAATCTTTTTTTCCTCCACTCTCACAGACATTGTAAAATATGTAACTCTTCAGGTTTCTCTTTTCAAGTTCATTACTAGAAAGCTTAGGGCCAAATTTGTAGTCCAATCTTAATAGGCATATGTACTTTTATGGAATGCATTTTTAGCTTCATTCATGGTCTAGTTTTATATTTCACTTGTTTTGTTTTGCTTCATTCTTCATTTTGATTTATGCTAACTTATTGCATTATTATGTATTGTTGTGATACACACCCTTGTTGGAATAAGCAGGGTACTCGTACATAAATTGATGAGGGCAAGAGTGAGAAAGGCGGGAGGGAGGGACAGAGAGGCTGAGAGTGAGGATGAGTGACTCTCAACAGCCCACTAGTTAGTACGGTGTCTGCAACATCGTGGTGCCGAACTAAACCCACCCTCTCTTTTTCCAAGTCATCTCTCATCTGCTGATGTTCATGTTCAGTCAGTTCTTGGTCTCCATCTCGGTCATACTTTGTGAATATTGCCTCGATCTCTGCATCAGTATGGCCCTTCCTGAAATTATTGAGAGGTTACAGATGAGCTCGTTCACTAACATGGTCGAAGCCACACACAGAGACATCAAAATGCAGGAGGAAAGGAGAAATTGCTGAATCAGGGACGGTCCTCTTACAGTATTGTTTCAGAAAGATACCCACTGCTGGAAAAAGGTGTTTCTATGAGGACTTGGGCCAGAAATACCCAGGTCACCAAGAATTTATCTTTACGTAAGGAATTTTCCACGGCCTCAGAAAGTGTGATTCTCACCCTTTGAGATCTTGTCGAAGTTCATCAAAGTTTAACTTGCCTCCGCATTGTTGCAGACTCTCTGAAATGTCATCCACAGTATTTTTTTTAAGTTTTAGTTTCACTAAGGCTTTATGGTAGCCCTGGAAAAGAAAAGACTTGGTTTAGTGTTTTCTCCTTTTGTGTTTGCTTTGCCTTCAATTTGCAGTAGCAACGACTGCAAATCCAGAACAATGCCACTCAAGAAATACGTGTTTAATAAATGAATAATGGATGTATCTTCCACAAGAGTTATATGCAAACAGTCAGGGTCTTGCAGTAAATCAAGGAAAACTAAGAGCCTTTTGCTCATACATGAGTGCAAGTTTAGGTTATAGAAACGAAAATCATTACATGTTTCATAGCTGTCTGCCTCAGGATAGGCAGGAATGTGCAATGGTTCTTAAAAATACTGAGAAACCTGAGTCATAAATTATTTTCTATATTATCTCATGGTTATCTCCTTACATATGTTAATATATATTTCAGTATAATGTGGATTTTTCATTAACAAACTACAGGCAGATCTTGTTTTGCACTGTCGTGCAGGACTGTAAAAATGACCATGCAAGTTCAAACTCTACAAGGTGATGCTAATTATTAACAGGAAAAATGGATTGTTCCATGACCTTTAAACTTTTTATCAAACATTAAGTGCTCTCTTAGTGTTGGTTATGAAGTCATAGGGAAATTTAAAAAAAAGTAAAATGTTTATTTACTATAAATTTAAAATATTATTGTAGAAACATCGAAAATTAACATGTTTTATTGCTTTGTAAAAAACTTATCCGCGCCCTGGCTGGGTATCTCAGTTGGTTAGAGTATCATCCCAGTACACCATGGTTGCTGGTTTGATTCCCAGTCAGGACACATACAAGAAGCAATCAATAAATGCATATAGTAATGGGAAAGTTTTCTTTTTTCTCTCTCTCTGAGTCATCCTTCCTCTTTCTCTCTCTCTTTAAAATAAATAATCTTACAAGGTGGGCATTAAAAAAAACCTTATCCTAAGATCCTCTAAATTACAACACTATGCAACCCCCTCTACCCAGGGGACTCAAAAGTTGAGATTTCAATGACCCCTCCCAAAGGGGACACCCTTTCTGACTGGAAGATTCTTCTTACAGACAATATGGTGCATTTTTTATGGTGTGGCAGCTCCATAAATTATGGTGAATATTCCCCCAAATCAAATATGATAACTGGGTACTCCCCCAAATTGTCTTTTCTAAATATATGGCCAGCCAGCCAGGCCAGTAGGGACCAAGATAAAGGTTGATCTTTTTTTTTTTTTTTTAATTTGATTATGCTATTACAGTTGTCCCACTTTCTCCCCTCTATTTTCCCTGCCCTGTACCCCTTCCATTCCCCGCCCTTTAGTTTTTGTCCATGGGTCATACACATAAGTTCCCTGGCTTCCACATTTCCCATACTATTCTCAACCTCCCCCTGTCTGTTTTCTACCTACCGTTTACGCTACCTGTTCTCTGTACTTTCTCCTCCTCTCTCTCCCTCCCACTCCTCTATCCCTCCATGACTTATATAAATCCCTTTAACATTTCATATAATAAAGGCTAAATGAAAGTTTTGCTGGATAGAGTATTCTTGGATGTAGGTCCTTGCCTTTCATGACTTGGTATACTTCTTTCCAGCCCCTTCTTGCCTGAAAGGTCTCTTTTGAGAAATCAGCTGACAGTCTTATGGGAATTCCTTTGTAGGTAACTGTCTCCTTTTCTCTTGCTGCTTCTAAGATTCTCTCCTTATTTTTAACCTTGGGTAATGTCATTATGATGTGTCTTGGTGCGTTCCTCTTTGGGTCCAACTTCTTTGGGACTCTCTGAGCTTCCTGGACTTCCTGGAAGTCTATTTCCTTTGCCAGACTGAGGAAATTCTCTTTCATTATTTGTTCAAATAAGTGTTCAATTCCTTGGTCTTCCTCTTCTCCTTCTGGTATTCCTTTGACCTGGATGTTGGGACATTTACAGATGTCTCAGAGGTTCCTAAGCCTCTCCTCATTTTTTTGAATTCTTGTTTCTTCATTCCTTTCTGTTTGAATGCTTTTCTTCCTTCTGGTCCACATCGTTGGTTTGAGTCCCAGTTTCCTTCCCATCACTATTGGTTCCCTGTACATTTCCCCTCATTTCTCTTGGTGTATTCTTCATATTTTCATCTAATTTGCAGCCAAATTCAACCAATCCTTTGAGCGTCCTGATTACCAGTGTTTTGAACTGTACATCTGATAGGTTGGCTATCTCTTCGTGGCTTAGTTGTATTTTTTCTGGAGTTTTGATCTACTCTTTCATTTGGGCCATTTTTTTTTCTCGGTGCGCCTGTTACTTTAAGGGGCGGAGCCTTAGGTGTTCACCAGGGCTGGGGCAACCCACATCCTTGTGTTGTGACGCTGCCTGTGGGGGTGGGGCCTGAGAGAGAACAATGGCGCTTGCTCTGCTCTCTGCTGGCTCCTAGTGACCTCGCCTGACACCCACAAGCAAATTGGGACTCTCAGCACGGTTCTGTTTGGGTGGGCCTGTGCAGATCTAAGTCCCCGTGGGTCTCTCCAACGAACTCTCCTGTGATGTTGGGAGTTCCTCCCGATGCCACCTCCATGGTGGTTAGAGGCTTAATTTCCCTGTGTTTGTGGGCTACGAGGTCTGCTCCGCTCCCCAGCTTTTCCTCTCGGTCTATCTGTGTGCATATGAAGGACCACCTGGTCCTTCATATGCACACAGTCTTGGCCCCAGTGGGTCTGGGTTGGCCAGCCTCGGGCCTCTCTGGGCAGCTGCAGTGTTTCCCCCACCACTTCCCAAACCACTGTCTCACTGCAAGCTCTGCCCGGCTTAGTGGTCTGGATGAATGAGTCTTCTTTAAGTTCTTGGTTGTGGGAATTCCATACAGTTTGATTTTCTGTCAGATATGGTTGTTTTTTGTTTTTAGATTATTGTTTTCCCTCTTTTGGTTGTGCGAGGAGGCATAGTGTGTCTATCTACGCCTCCATCTTGGCAGGAAGTCTAAGGTTGATCATTTCAAAGTCAGAGATGCTCTGAATAAAACTAAAATTTTACTCTTTCCAAAGGGCAAAGGAAGAAGCCAACCACCCCGAATATCTCAGAACTGAAGAATGATTTATACTGCAGCTTATTTCCATAATACTACTGTAGGATCCAAAAGAATTAAGTCAAAGAAGCTTAGAAGTATCTCAAGTGCTCACTTTGAGCACTTCACATTCATTAAAGGAGAATGCACTAGAATTGCCTCTTCCTATCCAAATAAAACAAGTTCCTTTTTCATATGTAAAGTTTTCTGATTAGGTTAAGGGCGTGTGTTATGGCTTGGCCCAACTGCTACGTGACCTTGAACATGCTTACCTTCTCCATGCCTCAGTTATTACATCATTCCTAGAATGTGGATAACAGCAGTCAGTTCACATAGCTGTCATCATAAATAAATGAAATAATATACATGTATTGTGAGGGTTCAGAACAAGGCACCCCAAGATATGCTTCTGTGGTATGTAGATTGTTTTGAGCTAAAGGCAACTTTAGCTACAGGTGGAGGAGAAACCTCTGCCCTTCCCTTAAATACCTAGAAGAACTTGAATTAGAGGCCTTGTCCATAATAAGCAATTATCAGAGATAATAGCTTTTGATCTGTCTGTAGGGCAAGACAAACTTCTATTTACAACATCTGTTCTTATCACCCTGGCAATGACTCTTTGAAGCCCCCAAGGCACCTTACCTCATCCGTAGCTTAGAAATGTTTTATCTATCCATGTTGCCTTTCTATCTCTGTACTCTTACCCATGTGGGGTGTCTGACTTTCTCATGGATGTGGGGTTCCCATACATATGTATATATTAAATTCGGTTATTTTCTCTTGCTAATCTATCTCATGTGTATTTATTAAGCCAGCCAGAAGAACTGAGGGCAGAGGAAAGTGTGTTCCTCACCCACAGTTGCTGCTGTGAGCAGGATAAACCACCGGCTGCAACCCTGCACTTCCCCAGGAGGCCGCTGCGGATGAGGAGGTCCTGGGATGTTGGCGCTGCCCAGCAGAAAGTAAGGGTTCTTACCACGTCAGCACACTCCCTGACCTCCTACAGGACCTGGTGGAAGCAGAAGTGGTGAGAAACTCTTTCTCTCTTCTAAATTTAGACTGGCAGAAGAGAGTATTTGTGAAACTCCTTTCTTAAAGAAGCAACTCTTGGTTACTTGGTGACTGCTCATGGGTTTTGCGTTTCTCTGTCTGGTTTCTCTCAGTTTGTTTTGTTACTTGTCCTGAGAACTTGGCCTTGTGACCAGCGAGGGTATTTTCTCTCTGGCTCCTAACATCCAGAGGGTGCACTTGCCAAGGGGCACCTTGCTCTCTGTTTGGCCAAGACAAGCTCCCAAGAGTTTCTTTGCCTGTCCTGTTCCTTGCAGGCATGGTCTGTTATCTCTGCCAAATGAATGATGCACATGCACATGGTGAGCAGCCAGAGAGGCTGTGGATACCAGCCTGAGGAACCCTAACATCATACTCTCCTCAAAGGGGGAAGGCCACAATTCCCTGTGTTTTGGAACAGGTGTTTAAAGACGGTGCCTCTATACCTCCCCAACACCCTTCATATTTCTTAGGCTAACTTTGGGAACAAACGTTTTTGTGAGAGTTGCATCTTTTCCCACTGTCCTTTGGAAAAGCCTTTTACGTCCATAGGATTGGTTTGAGTCACTATAGACCCCACTGTCAGGGCCAGACGATAGATCCTTTTAATTGGAAAAATTTCTAAATTGAAAAGAAAGAAATAATTACCTTAGAGAGCTCTCATATTGCTATAGCTAACCATTAGGATTCCCTTAATAAAATGAAATTCTATTATATAAAAAATTAGAACAAACATTCAAGTCAGTTCAGACCACTTCCCACTGGCCTTCAGACATTTGCAGATAGTGTTTTAAGAAAAATGAGGACATTGGAAGTATAGTTGTCCTGCATTTAAAAAGAAAAACAAAAGAAAAAAGGACAAAATTTTACTTAAAGACAACAAAAATTTTATGTCCTAAGAGTTAGCCTTGGTAACTGTAAGGTTGGAAGCTCCAAAATATGGCCACGAAGAAATGTGGGCTAAACTATGGCTAGGGTCCTGCTGCCAGCCCTCAAGGACATTATAATCTAAATGTACAATGGCTCTTAGGAAGAATGTACCAATTAGAAAGAAAAGAAATTGGAATAAATAAAACTGATATCACTGAGGTTCAAACAAAGGCTTTAGTACAGCACCACCAAAGGATGAATGGGTCAGAATGACCCCTTGTTGGTTCCCCAAATAAAGGACCCCAAACAAGGCTGCTCTATTTACCTGGTGTGGAGAAATCTAACACTGGAAGGACATGGTGACAATGAGAAATCTGACCAGCAATCCCTTCGGGCAACAGCGAGGCCGGTCAAATCGAGTTAAAGATTGATAACAGGGCCAGCGCCCGGTCCCTTGGCTTGACCCCTTGCTGGGGACCCAAAGCCTTTTTACTCAAGAGTGGTCAGGAGACAGAAATGAGAAATTTCCAAGACTCCTTAATATAGGAATTTATGAACTGTGGCACCAAAACTCATTGGTGAAGCCTTGACTTGGGCTACGCTTACATTAAAAGAATATGAAAATGTAAGAATTAATAAGATTATTAAAACTGGAATTTACAACAGCCTTTATGCTAAAGAAAGTTCTGTCGCTTTCATCGATTGCACCTCTTTCACTGGACTGACTAACGGAAGCAGACGCCGTGCCTCACTGGGGAGCCGGGGCAGGACGGCTGTCCATTCTCCTGATGGCTGTCCAAGGGAAAGACCCTAAGCAGCCTTTGTGCCCAGCTGAGTCCATGGGACTGTTTAACACTGCCAAAATACTTACTGTTTGTGCCAGATAAAACCTGCTAAGATATCTGAAAGGATTTAGTAACTTATGGATCAGTAATTTGATCAAATTTGTAAACTAACGTAAAAGCCTGATAAGTTTTTTAAAAAAATTTTTGAGCCCTTTCCCTACGGTAAAATAAAACTATATGCCCAGAGGGAAAGAAGCAAATTAAGGATTATGTAATTAGGTAGGTCAATTTACAATGTCATTTAAGTTACAGCCCAAATTTTGAGAGCAATTGTTCTTATCTTACAAATATTTCTGAAAGCAGAAATGCAGCTTCCGAAGGAGCTCAAAGTCCAGCTATCGATCAGTCACAATTTCTAAGATTGAAGAAAGAAAAAGGGAGACTAGGGTGTTTTTGAAAGCACAAACTTCCTCTACGGCTCCAAGACTCCCCTGTGAAAAACAAATACAAAACTTAAGGACTCTCTTCACAGATATTAGTAGGAACAAGCTTTAACCACCTACATGGGTCACCTTCACTTATTCTGCCAGAAACAGAGTTTGAGCCCAATTGTTCTTTTATATTTTCTTATGTGTCCTATGGAAATAATTTTAAAATGAAGACTAGGGAGTTACTATTCATGCTTGTTTGTATGTTCATGTGTGTTGTGTGGTATTTTCTACTTCTGGATGTAATGTTAACTTAAAAAAAGCTCTTTTAAACTGGCTTAAACAAACAACAGCTTGTATGAGAATTCTCAAAAAATATAACAGAAACGAACCTAAAACTTTTTTGAATCACGTGATCTGGGAAAATATTTGATCTCAAAGCTGGTTTGAGTTTGGTTTGGTTAAATAGGCATATCTTTAGAATAATCAGCATTAAATAATACTTTTATTGTATCGGGGTTTATTAGTCAAATAAATTCATGTTATGTCTGTTGTCAGCAGGAAAAGTAACTTGGTATAATAACATTTTCAAAAGTAATCTAAACTTAAACTTAATTGCTAGGAATAAACAAGTAAATTTAAATAAATGTAAGTAAGATAAAAGTTTTCCTTTTAGGTGAACTATTTAGCAATAATGATATTGTTAAAAATGGTTTCCTAAATCTCGGTAACTTGAAACTCTAAAGTTCTGCTAGTTAAATCAAATGATGAATATTCATGGAATGTCTAGGCCTTATCCAAATAAAGTAAAATAAAGAAATCCATTCTGTTTATGCAAAAATGACCCCGCCTTGCCAGCCCTTTGCTATCCTGACGTCCTTACATGGCAATAGTCTCCTGAGTCAGAGGAATTAAGGTGGGTAAACAATGGCTGTAAACTTCTTGAAATTACGATTGACCCTATCACCCTTGAGTATCAGTCAAGGTTCAGAGAACTAATGGAAAATTTGGTGTCAAGCAGAACAAGTTTAAATATGACTAGAATGTCGTATTTGGGATACGAATATGACAAGACAGCTTTAAAGAATTAAGATTCACTTATGGAAGCCAATAAAAATACTTGGAAATATTGGCCTGGTGGCTTGCTTAACTGGTTCCCAGCAGCCTTGCCACCTGAGTAAAGAATGTCACTTCTCAGCAGGTGTAGAATCTCAGGATACTTAGGAGACCCTGAAAAGAGAGGAACTCAGCCAAACCTATAGGTACTGCAGGCAATGTTTGATGGTAAGTTCTTGCCTTGGCTTTTCTGCCTGTAAGAAGCCTTTTTAAGATCAATCTGAAGATTCCTCATGAAAAATTCTAGCAAAGCAGATTTAAGAGTGTATGTGTGTAATTTCTATCCCCTCCTTGTTGTTTAAAGATTTTATTTATTTTTAGAGAGAGGGGAAGAGGGAGAGACTGAGAGGGAGAGAAACACTGATCAGCTGCTTTTCATATGTGCCTTCACTGAGGATGAAACCTGCAACCCAAACATGTGCCCAGGCTGAAGGCAGAACCTTTGTTTTGCAGGATGATGAGCAATCGGCTAAGCCATACTGGTCAGGGCTAGTAACTACTATTCTTAGTGGGCTAACACAAATAATCAGGCCAAGTTTATTGAAACTAGACTAATTTTGCAAATAAATCAGTTTTAATTTGGCTATTTTTGGTAAAAATGGGGATAATTTTACAGAGAAAAAATTACGCTGCAGTAGAAACTATAATATACCTCTGTGGATATTAGCTTCTAGAGCTGCTCATTGACTTTTACGTTTTTTAAATTTTCTGCCTCTAAACTAGACTGGATCCTGATATTTTTCTAGTTTTCTTTTTTGGTCGAGTAGCTACAAAGACTATTGGTGTTCTTAAATATTTGGCTGCAATCCTCTGAACTAACATCATTTTCCCCCTCTTTGACTTGGAATTATTAAGAATTAAAACTGCCCTTTTCCACCCTGGCCAGGATGCTTAGTTGGTTGGAGCACTGCAAGGTTTGCAGGTTCAATTACTGGTTAGGGCACATACCTAGGGTATGGGTTCAATCCCCAGCAGGGGCACATATGAGAGGAAACCAACTGATGTTTCTCTCCCCATTCCTCTCTCTCTCAAAGCAAGAAAAACATATTCTCAGGCGAGGATTAAAAAAACCCGCCCTTTTCCACGGCCATGCAAACTAAAGTGGGACAGACAACGTGATATGGACTTCAGAGAAATCACCACAAAAGCTCATCTATGGACAATCTCTGTGCCTGTTGCAGAAAGATCACCAGAGACGTTCAAACTGCAGACCAGGAGAATCTATGATGTTGTCCCTGCCTGCCTGTACTCCATCTGGAGATCTCTGGAGACAGACATCTAGAAATCTTCTTGACCTTCAGAGCTCAGAAACTGGGATTATAGTGTTCTCCAATCATTAACCTTTGTTTTTTTTTGTTTCCATATAGATGCCTCTTATTAAATACCTGGTTGCTTGTACCATGGACTTAACTTTGGGAACCCACCTGCATCACTGCCTCCTGAAATGACACACGACTACTTAACTAAATCGAACTCTTCTTAAGACTCAGACAGGTTTAATGAGATGTAGAACAGTCTACTTGCCCAACTTCCAGCATGTGAAACTTCCAGGGAAACTTCAGAAGAGGGAATTGTGGGGGTTCATAATGAGTCACTCCAAGATGTGCCTCTGTGGTATGCAGATTGTTCTGAGCAAAGGCAACTTTAACCCCAGGCACAAGAGAAATCTCTGCCCCTCCCTTAACTGCCTAGAAGAACTTAAATTAGGGGTGTTGCCCATAATAAGCAACTATCTGTGATAATCATTTTTGACCAATCTATAGGGCAAGGCAAACTTGTATTCACTAAGCATCTGTTCTTGTCATCCTGCAGCGACCCTTTGAAGTTTCCGAGGTACCTTACCTCAGTCACAGCTCAGGATGCCTTGTATACCCGTGTTCCCTTTCCGTCTCTGCACCTCTTGTGCGTGTGGGGCCTCTGACTCTCATGTATGTGGGGTTCCCATACACATGTATGTATTAAATTTGGTTATTTTCTCTTGCTAATCTGTTTAATGTCTATCTGATTATTAGACCGGCCAGAAGAACCTTGAGGGTAGAGGAAATTTGGTTCCTCCTCCTTAGTGTTTATTATAAAAATACAAAAGTATTAGCTATTATTATTATTGCTGTTATTAGCACACATTAGTAATTTTCAATAGTGAAAGGATCCCAGTTTGTCTAATGATATGTGAGCCTTGAGGCTAAGACAGTAACATATGATGTGGCTGAAATACAGTCCCTGCTTAAATTTGCACTGGAACCAAGCCCATGATTTAGTGTAAAACCTGAAATGTGTGATGCTCTGTTTTGAACTCAAGAATGTGGTTAATGAGCCCGGCTGGTGTAGCTCAGTGGATTGAGCACGGGCTGGGAACCAGAGGGTCTCGGTTCGATTCCCAGTCGGGGCACATGCCTGGGTTGCGGGCCAGGTCCTCAATGAGGGCCATGTGAGAGGCAACCATACATTGCTCTTTCTCTCTCCCTTCTCCTCTCTCTGAAAATGAATAAATAAAATCTTTAAAAAAAAAAAAAGAATCTGGTTAATGAGGCAAACTCGGAAATTACTGGATCCATTATTTCCTTAGGAGAATAAGTAGTGCAATTCTTTTTCATTAGGGCGGTTAAACTTATCCAGAATATTTTGAACACTGCCTTCTTCTTGTAGAACTTACCATACAGAGTGAGCATGTGAGCATCTTTTCTACACCTGGGTGAGTTATCGTAACCCTTTCTCAGTGTGGGTCAATTCCCAACATTTTATCCTTTGCACTTTCCATAGTTGCGAAATAGTGCCAAGAGTTCCTTTAATGTGAAGTTGTTTTTGTTTTTGTTTTTTGCCAATCCCACTTCCTCTGAGGCATCTTCATCCTTTCGGTCACAGTCACTTGCCTGATTTATGTTGACAAATTTGCTATCACTAAGTTCTTTTGGCTGCATAGCCAGACCACCTGACGGTGGCAGTGGTATTCCCATGAACAGCTTCTCATTCTTTCTATGAATCCAATACATTTGTTTTGATTTTCACATATAGTTTTATAATTTTTCATTTCTCTGCCATATTTTCATCTTTGCTGGCCCATTCTCTTTTCCAGTAATTATCCTTTTCCTTTTTTTTGTAAAATGTCACATGATTTATCACTGGGGAATAAGGAAACAACACAACTACGTGCTTTGTGTGTGAAGTGAATAGCAGATCCTCAGTAACCAAGCTGAGACTTTGCAAGAAGTGACATTATTGGTCACTGATTCTGATACACATCTGTAATCTATGTATTGATTTGTAGTGAGGTTTGCACTTGATGCTGTGACAGTTAATATACTATGACAACTGAAAATGATGGGGGACTCAAGAGTTCAAAAATTTTAGTTTCAGGTAATAGCTAATAAGCACAGTAAAAAGCTATTGATTCAGAAACTGAAGGTATGACCTACTCTTACTCCAGGAGAACACAAGCAGTTTCACCTTTGTGCCCTGGGAGGACTGCAAGCAAGTGTGTTCCAGCGAGAGATGAAGAATTACAGATGAAAGAATGCTGCAGCCTTTTATCTGATTACATTTTCCCCTGAATTCCAAATCCATTACATACACTTTTCTTCTTATAAAAAGGATCAGCTTAAAATAGAATGTAAGACGGTCCCTTAAGGTACATAACCCACTGTCTTCTCAGATTGCTGGCCATCTGAATAAAGCGCCCATAGAGATTCAATCCCTGTCTCTGCTTATTGGTTCTGGCAGTGACAGGCAGCACCAACGCTGGCTTTTCCGGTTTCCAAAGTGAAGTTTGTACTCTATGCTATTACTCAGTCAATACATTGTGATGACTGAAATTTGAACTGTGTTGAGACGCTGGTGTTATTTAACTGAAATAATGGATATTTATGCATATAAGGACCAAAATGCAAAGTGAGGACTGCTTGTATACACCCTGGAGGTTTGCTAAAATACATAAACTGTTATGCAAAATTCGGGATAATACAAATTAGGTCCCACCCAATGGACTCTGTTTTAAGAGGGAAAAGTTCTCTGTTACAACAGGTTTCACAGACGACATAGTCCTACAGCTTGAATCAACAGAAAAGGGGCCACTGTATCTTAGAAATCAGTGAAGTTAGGTAACAAGCTATAAACTTTAGAAGTAGTGGTTTGCTGTTGCTTTAAACCAAACGAAGTCATATTGAGAAGAACAAAGCTGCCCAACTTTCCAGTCCTGCTCTTCTATTTAACACGTGAGCACTTCCTGAGAAGGGGGTAGTGAAAGTTCTCGTGCCCGTTGGCTGGGGCCTTTCTCCGAGGACCTTTTCCTTCGACTATGCTATAGCTCCCCCGGAAGGTCAAGGATAAAGGGGGAACTACAAAGTATTTTATTCTAAAAGTTTTTTTTAAAAAACTGTAACTGAGATAGAAAAAGTGGAAGTGTCTTTATAATCTTCCAGTTTATTCTAAGCTCTGAGTCTGGAAGTGAGAGCCAACTAGAGGAGTTATAAAAACAAAGGGATGGAAACAGCAGTTCAGCTCTTCTAAGAATCTCAAGAGTTCATTGAGAATTTAATTCCAGGATATTAAAGGCTTCCCAGAATTTAAATCCAAGCTAGCAGTAGATCCAGCTCTAGCTACAAGAACACTTAATTTATTCCTATAATACAGCAATCTACTATTTATTTTAAACAATGACAACTGATTAATGTTTATTTTATGTAGAAAACAAAACAATTCTGAGAATTAGAGCTTGTCATACCTTTCTGATAAGATCTGAGAGTTCCATTTCAGCTTTCTGCTGAGCCAGATCAGATTTAACTTCAGAGTAAGTATCATTGATGATGGCCAAAAACATATTCTGTTTGCAAATCAAAGGAAAGTTGAGGATAAAGTAGCAACCTAAATATATTTGTAAACATCAATGTAATCTTTGACATATGCCTTTTTGTTCATCATTTTTAAAAAAGTAATTTGATATCTTAAAAAGTCATGAATTAAGTTTGCTACAATATGGTTTGGGAAAATTATTTTTTCTATTAAGTTCTGCCAAAAGAAAATGTGAGATATTTTCTTATTTACAAAACCATGTATTGATATACTTTACAAAAATAAACAAGAATACAATAAAATATTAATGTATTTAACTATAAATGGAGAGATTATTATTTTTGCTTATACATGTTCTCTACATTTTCTTATTTGACATACATTATTTGGAGTGAACTCTAAACAGCTTTTCAAATGTTAACAGTCAACACAGACAAATGAAATTCTATGTTTATTTCAAATATTGTTCTATAATATTATTTGAGATTTATAGAAGAATTAAAAAGACCTCTGTAAATAGGAATTTGGTAGATATAGTAAAGGGTAGTCGAAAAAAGCTTAGTGGAAAGGACACAGACTTTGGAGTCAAGCAAAGTTGGGTTTCGGTCTACTGCCAAGACTATATTGTTTAAATTTTCTATTCTTCATTTAAAAATATATTTATTTGTCTTTGTATTTATAATATGGGAGAAATAACAGCACCTTCCCTACATATTTGTGGTAAGGATTAGTGAGATAATCTATGAAAAGTGCTTAAAGACAGGGCCTAAGGTACGGTGTTACATACTTTATCGTTATTATTCAGAAATGGGTGGTGCATTTTCCTGACTTTTCCCTTCCCTAGTATAATTGTTTATATTTTCAACACTTGCTTCCAACACATTTTCTGGAAGCACTGTACCCAACTGATTAGGTCCTTCTTTAACATGCTCTTCCTTTGTTTTTCCTTTTTAGCACTTAACTGTGATTTGTAACGATAGAGTTGTGGATCTGATTATGTCTAGTTCCCCTCCAAGTTTATGGAAACTTCATGAGGGCAGGGTGGCACTCTACTTTCCCTAGCCCTCTATTGCCAGTATCTAGCACATTGACTGCAAGACAGTGGCTCAGTAAATATTTATTGAATGATTGATAAGTTAATAAATGAGAGCTGTATTATTCTAATGAATTTTAATGGGCTACCAAATTGCCATGAGCTAAGGAGGAATACTGTTTAAGATTCTGCAGCAGAAATGAGAACAGAATATAGAATACGTAAGTTTCTGGCTTAACACTCAATTCCAAGGGCAGGAAGCTGTAGTCAGAGTAACATCTCCCATCTCTCCTTTACAATCCAGGCATCTAATATTTTATTTTTGTTTCCAAATGGCGGTTAACTAATGCCTGCAAATGTATTAGTGGAAATGGATTACAGTGTGCATCCTCTGAAGGGATTTAAAAAACTGGAAAGTGGCTGAGAAAAGTTCTTGAAGGTGTAGGGAGAGGAAGTTCACCTTCCTTCTTTCCATCCTGGCTCACGAGGTTCACTCAGTCAGATGGATCTCTGCAACCAGAGGTCTTTCCCCACTGGTGATAGGGCTCCTGCTTCCTGCCTCAGCTGGGCCACCTCACACCAATGTGGCTTCTTGTTAAGTAAGGGCAATAAATTAACACCTGGCAGTCGTCTCAGAAAGGCAGCCAACACTGTACTTGGCTTGTCATTTCCATAAAAAAAAAGTTTGTATTGACAGTAGCCTGCTTTCTCTCTCTGGGGAACTGCAGGAAGAGCAATTCCTTCTTGTAGCACAAAAAATTATTTTAGTAGAAAGACAAAAACTAAGAGCTTCTTTTTCACGTTTGAGTGACTGATCTGATAAAATGACTGAATAACTTAGAAGGTGCTATCCACTGGAGGACAGCATGCAACAGGTCCATGCGCCAGCATTGCCAATTGCCAGTTACGTCGCTTCCTTGGCTGGCTGACGTACAGAGAAAACTAAGGTGGCCTCAAGGCAACTCTGGGTCACTGCAGAACTCTCACGTCCTGGTTTTTGTTTTCTTAGCAGAGACTGAGGAACTCAGATGCTCCAGAATCCAAAGCACTACCAACGTTAGAGAGGAACAAGGGCTTACTTTCTCCTCTATTTTTTTCTTTAATATATATGATGGGAGAAGAAACTTAGGAGGCTCCAGTTTAAAAGTAATCATGATACATGGGTATGGCAAGATACAAATGAACAAGCATGACATTCCTGACTCTTCAGTTGTATCCAAATACATTTAATTCTCACTCAGTGAATGCCATATACTTAACCCCTAAATACGCGGACTGGCTCTGGAGCTATTACACTGAAATACTGAATCTTATACAAAGAATCTTTACAAATCCATGAAAAAGGGAGCTTCATTGTATTCTTAAGGTTATGGTTGATGTGGGAATTCTTAAGTGTTTGTGTTTAAATGGAAAAATAACCACTGCCTAGGTTAAAATAATTTAATACTTTCTTAGTGGACAAATAAATGCATAAATGTTAAGATGAAGAACAACATGCCTTTAAAAATCTTGATTAACTTAAGGCCAAATATTAAAAATGTGAATTTGTACCAAATAAAAAGAATAAAACATACTTTTAAAAATAATTTTTAAAGCAATATTCATACATTGTTAAGATTGAGTTTTAAATTTAAAATACAAATATTCTTTGTAGGCAGTCTGTAGATATGCTAAATATGAGTAAGTGAAAACAAAATATCTTAATCTTGACAAGCAATAATTCACTCAAATATCACACTTGGCATCCTGGATCTAGCGTGCTCTGTCAGTTCCTCCTTTTCAAACAGAACAGAGAAAGAGAGAAATGCAAAGTCATGCTGGCAAGCGACCATGAAAGTGTTGATGATTGTGTTTACAATGCGTGTGAGTATGCTCCGCTTTTTAGGCAAAGCACCATGTTAGGTAATTTCATAAATCTGCATGTGATCAATTTTTTGTATTGAATAGACATTATCTGTGTATCTGTCATCTATCTATCAATGGATAATGAAAGATGAA
Source organism: Micronycteris hirsuta (assembly GCA_004026765.1). Lineage (NCBI taxonomy): Eukaryota > Metazoa > Chordata > Mammalia > Chiroptera > Phyllostomidae > Micronycteris > Micronycteris hirsuta. Next base: position 26,488 of record PVJI01005519.1, read on the forward strand.
GACAAAACCAAGTAAAAGAGAATGAAAATAAAATGATTTCTAATATCTACATTTTTCTACTTCCTAGGTCTTTTAAAAAATGGTATGGAATAGAGTGTAGAGAAAAGAAAAGACGGTGATTTACAAAATGTAAATCCCCTCACTCTAAATAAAAGTGTACATACCAAAAGAATGAAGAACATAAAGAACACAAATGTAGTGAAATAAATTGGTCCCAAAACTCGATTAGCTTCCTCAATCTCTGCGAAGTTGATATCACCCAAAATGATACGGAATTGAGTGAAGCTATAAAAACAAAACAAAACAAAACAAAACACAGCACCACAACACAGAAACAGAGATATCCAGCACTGATGCAACACTTCTTAAAAAATGATTTCACACTTTCAGACATTGTTTTCAGTGTAGATAGCTGGTAAATAATAGAAAATTGTTAATCCTTGGGAAAACTCTTACTATTTATGTGAGTAGTGAGGCCTTCTGGAATAAAAACAATATTCCTTCATGCTAAATATATTATTTTCACTTGGCTAAAAAGAAATACAATAATTGCCCTGGCTGGTGTAGCTCAGTGGATTGAGCGCAGGCTGGGAACCAAGCGGTTCCGGTTCGATTCCCAGTCAGGGCATGTGCCCGGGTTGCGGGCCAGGTCCCCGTGAGGGCCATGTGAGAGGCAACCATACATTGCTGTTTCTCTCCTTCTTTTTCTCCCTCACTTCCCCTCTCTCTAAAAATAAATAAAAATAAAATCTTTTAAAAAGAAATACAATAATTATTATTACTGGAAAACTCATAAAGCAATAGGTTATAATATAGGTCAAACATAGTAGCACTAAACCTTCACAATGGTGACCCTGGGTCTGAATTTAAAATCTCTTTTATAAAATAAAGATTAAAAAAATAAAGATAAAAATAAAGAGATTTTTGAAGGGAAGCCGAAACTGTCGGTCTCAAAGATCCAGAATTCTGACATGCACTCAAAGTGGGGTCTAGAGTTGCTGTGTATTACCAATGCTGGGTCTTAATAAGTAAAATCATTTTCGTTTCTGACTTCTATCAAAAGCAACATTAATTATGGATCCCCATGTACAAAGCCCTGTTAACTTCCATTATCATGACCATCTCCTTTCCTAACTAACTCCTTTCTAAATGGAGTGGAAATCTGATACTGGTTACTTTTCCATTTTTTATTATATATGAGAACTTTGGAGAGACTGAAAATTCTTGTACTGGTTTGAGTTTCTCTTAGAATATTAAAAGTACTATATTTTTCTTACAAAATAACTTGAAGTTTAAAACATATGGCAACAATATTGAAGAGGAATAAAAATATAGGCAAAGGGTCTCTTAAAAGCTACGATTTGCATTTGGCGCTAAGAAAACCTTTGGAACAGTGTTGGTTAATTCCGGCTGATCTTCTATGCCTGATTGCTTTATGACTGTTACTTTAAGCATCAGCATTTTAGAATGTATGGTCATCTATGCACTGGTCGTTCAATGCTTCTGGGAGAAAGAATGAACTCTTATTTTAAACGACTGCTTTTAGGGTAAATAGAGAATAAATGGTGATAGAAGGAGATCTGATGTGGGGTAGTGAACACACAATATACAGCTGATGCATTACAGAATTGTACACCTGAAACCTATATAATCTCATCAATAATGTCACCCCAATAAATGCAATAAAAATATAAAATAAAAATACATAAAGAGAAATTTGGGATTTTGCCTGGTTATTTTTGAGATCAGTGCTTTGATAATGTGCATCATTCAATTTTACTTTTTATAATGCAATGTTAAAATAAAAATATGAAGTAAAAATAAATAAACAACTACTTTTAAACACATGGTGGTCATGTAGGAACTGTGAAGATTTATCCTTTATCCTCGAGAAGGCAGTGACCTCTCTGATTAAATTTTTCTTTTCAATTTTATATATACTTACATACACTCTTGGAAAGTACTGAAGTCATCAACCTGCGTCCCAAAGACAAGGTAAGCCAACTGAGCATACGCTAAGAAAATGATGAAAAACATAATTGCGAAGCCAAAGAGGTCTTTGGCACACCGAGACATGGTTGTGGAGAGCTGACTCATGGTCCTGTTGAAGTTAATGAACTTGAAGAGCTGTGAAGAGAGGGAAGATACCAACAGAGAGATGGGTGAACAAAATGTGGTGTATACAACAGTGGGATATTACTCAGCCTTGCAAAGGAATGAAATTTTGATACATGCTACTACATGGATAAACCCTGCAAATATTAAGCTAAGTAAAAGAAAAATGACTTGCTTTTGTTCAAATCTAGCAATTTCCACTTTCTTATTCTAGAAGTATTTACTGAGTGCCTACCATGTGCCTGGCATGATTCTTGGAGCTGGGATACAGCAGTGAACTGAACAAAGCTCCTGCTCTCACGATTTTTACATTTACACGATGATTAAAATGCAGTAAATACAGGTTTAATTATAATTAAAATACTGGGGATATTTTTTCCTTAAGAAAGATTAAAATAAGAAAGAGGAAAATCTCCACAAATGAAAACTAGTAAAAGAAAAAAACCTCCAGGAAACACTTACTGCAATCATTAACTGTCACTTATTGTGCATCAACTATGCACCAGCTCCAGAGGAGGAGTGCGTAAGGAGACCGCCTCAAATCTTAACAGTGACCGAAATACTGGTGTTCTCTCTCAGGAGTCACCTGGGGCTTGGAGTCAGGGTTGGAACCCAGCTCCGTCTGACTGCAAAGCCGCCCTGAGCACTTCTGTAAGCCAGGCACTGCCGCGTAAGTGAGGCTGCTGAGGTCGAGCAGCTCACGGCCCGAAGGGCGTGGCAACCGGCACACAGCTGTGGCCAGAAGCCTGGACAGAAGGACACTGGGGAGATCCCAAGAAGGCGAGTCACGACCCTGCCTTCAGGAATGCAATGGTTCTTCAAGTTTGGGGGGCAAGATATTCACACATAAAACACCTAATAAACCATCCAGCTTGAGGCACACATTGAAAGGAAACCTGCAGAATTTTACTTAAAGATCTCTTGTAAACTGTTTCTGGCCACACCAAAAATTTTTTCAGGGTGTTGTAATCACATTATTTAATACAATCCCTATTAGTATTTCTATGAGATACTGATTATTATTACTATCTCACGATAAAGGCATGGTACGTTAGTGATGGTTTCTCCTGAAAGAGCTCGTGACTGAATACACAGCACGAGAGATGCAGGATGAGGTCATGTGCCGAGAAATCTCAGGCACTCCAGGTCTGAATTCCAGTTCAGGAAAACGAATAACTGTTGCTAAGTGCCTTTTAAAACAGTGCTGTTCGATAGAACTTTCTGTGATGACGGAAATGTTCTATATTTCCACTACTACAAAAACACTAGCCACACACAGATACTGTGTGCTTAAAATGCGGCTAGAGTTGAGAACTGAATGTGTAACCGTATGTACTGTTAATTAGTTTGAATTTAAATTTAGGTTGGCACTTGTGGCCAGTGGCTACTACCTGGGTGGCACAATCATAGAACCTGACTGGTGACAGGCTGGCAGCTGCCTCGGAATTACTGACATTTCCTGCACCTCCAGAATTAAGGCTTATTGTACATGATGAAATGCCTGAACCTTTCACATACATGAAAATGTACATTATGTCTTCAGAAAAGGAAATGAGTGATTATGGAACTACCTGGAAGAGGTGCCTGCCCCAACCTCAGTTCTAGGTAAAACTTCCCTGGCCTCTCCCTGGAAAAGAGGCGATCTTTCTGGAGAGCATTTCTGATCAGTTTCCCCTCTCCCCCCATTTCTCTTAGCTCCTTTTACTTCACCTGGTCCCCCCATACCTGGGTGACCCGTCCCTGCGAGTACCCTGGGACTCCCGAGTCCAGCTGACATACTGAACAGGCCTCTTATTGCATCTGTTAAATAAAACCTACAGGGGCAGGTCTTGCAAAAGTGCAGGGAGCAGGGAGCACCATGCACAGTGAGACGTATGACCAAATGAGTCCCACTAGTTTAACTTTACTTGAAAATATGCAGCAACTTTCACCTGGCTACTTGAATTTGGGCACAAAAGTAAATTTCTCCAACATTTTGCATGATTCATGTTAATAAAAAGAAGGGAAAAGGTTATGAGAAGTCCAGGACATGAAATTTATTAATTACCTTAATCCAGACAAAAAACACTATGACAGCAGCTATGTTGTTAAACTGTATTTGCCAGTAGGCCAGATGCTCAAAGTTGGGGAAAGTATTTTGATCTTCCAGAAACTGTAATAGCACCTCCACGTTTGATGTTCTATGTATGTTAATTCCTATAGCTACCACTGATAGCTGGAAAACAAAAGGTTAATGTATTATTACAGCGCTTTAGAAATATATAATTTACCCTAAAATGAATAGTTTATTTTTCTTCACCATTGTATTAATCCTAGGGCCCAACGTTCTGCTCACCCAATGTCATTCTAGAAGTCACTTACACAGATGGAAAGTGTTGATCACTGCCACAGGACAAGCAAAACAGTATACTGCTTGCACTTCCTTAGTTAGGAATAGAAACCCAATGAGTGTGTGTACAGACACACACCCGCATGAGACAGAGAAAGAGAGAGAGAGGTCGCTGTGTCACAAACTCAGACTCAAACAGGAATGACTTCTGTTTTTTCTGCCACCCTCATTTAAATCACCTTCCACCCTTCTGCTTTCTCTGCCTCATAGTGCTTTCTGTTTTTATGGTGTTTTTTCCAATTTCCAGCCATCCATTCTTTCCTCTACTCAACAAATACATAGTGGACTTTTATGTACACAGCACGGTGCTAGGGGCCAAGAGGAACAAACCAAAGTAAAATGCACAAACTCTGTTCTCAAGAAACATACACCGTGGTTCAAGACCAAATAAACACACAGTTATAAATAATACAAAAACCTTCTTAGGAACTGGTGTCACACAACACAGGATGAAGGGTGCACCAAGACATAGGAAAAGGCGTGCTCACACGGGGAAAGAACGAGCTTGGTGCTACAGGGTGGAGGGAATGACGGACAGAGAGGGCTCGTGAAGCTTGCAGGGGGAACACATGGGTCAAGGGTCTTCCTCGTGCTTGTTTCTGTCCCTTAACTCATGATCATACAACTTTTCACATATGGGCTACAAAGCCATATCTGAGGGACACCGGGCCCTGCACTTGCATCTGTCACCAGTGGATTAACATGTGTAAGTGAAAAGTGCTAGGGGTAACCACAACCACCTTGCCCTCTCGTGGGGTGTAAGTCCACGGCAGGTGGGCTGTGACACGTGCTGTAACCTTCGCTGCCCATTCTCCCTGTCTTCTCATGGATGACGGTCAACAGCCACTTCGCTGGCCCTTCTTGAGAGGCCATTTGATCATGGTCCCCGGGGACTATCATATCAAAGATCTCACTGGCTGCCAAGAACAGCTGGAAAAGGCAACCTCGCCACCTTCCTTTTCTTCTCTAAGGATTTCCAGAGCCAATCTCGTGTTTCTGTACTGAATGAATATACTCTTTGAGCTCTCTGGAATACACTGAAAATGTTAGCTGAGAAGGACGAAGAAGAAGCTGAGGGAAGTACTGACTGACTGAATCCAAGAACCCTGTACCCAGCACTCACTAAGTACATTGTTCTCTGTTCCAGTTGTTTTCACTCTGCACAGGAAAATATTTATCAAAATATGGAGTATATAGTCATTTATACAGCACTGGTATCATATCAACACACTAAGTTTCCTTGAGACTTTTCCTTCAAAATAGGGAGTGAGAGAAAATACATTTTGTGAGCATTTGGGTTGGTATGTCTCTCCTGAGTTTTTCGAGGATTCTCATCCTTTATAAAATATAAGTGACATCCTTGTTTACCTGGTTTTGTTCATTCCTATATTTCCAATGCCTAGAACAGTGTCAGGTGTACAGTAGGTGATCAGAAAATATCTGGTGAATAAATCGTTTTCACCACGTGAAACCCACCACTCAACAAAATTATTTGAATTTAGACTTCTTAATAGTCTTCCTTTTTTCAGTAATTCTGCTAGTTTTGAAAGACATTGCTGAGGACAAATGATTAATTGAAGCAAGCCTGTAGACCTCAGAGTGTTAGAGAGAAATCGAACTAGAGGAAATAATTTCAAAGTGATCCTAAGATGTTATATTTATATTTAGGATATAATTTCAAGTTTCAGCTGGACTTTCTGCAAGGCAGGTGGGCAGGCAAACTTGGGCCAGATAAAACAAAAACGCCTTGGCCTCTTTCATGGGGTTGGAGGTCTGACCGACCGCGGGCCGCGTTCTGGGGATGAGCGGAAAGCTTGCCCTCAGTTCCACTGTGTCAGGAAAGGTTTTGAAGAAGTAAGATTCTGATAGCAGCCCTTCCTTGTTCTTTTGAAAAGCACGCTGTTTGGACTGTTGTCTTGGCAGTGCTAAGAGTTAAGAAATAGAAACAGCAGCATAGTGAAGCCAATTTTCAAAGGAATATTTGCAAATGGTTGTGGCTGCTAAATCAAAGAAATTATTCTCAGTTTGCAAGATATCAAAAGCTATTTTTTCCAGTGGTCTCCAAAGTGGGGATGAAGCAATTCACTGGAGTGTGGGAAGAAAATATTAAAACTTTTAAGCAGGTGATAAGAAAGTGTTAGAATTCTATTTCTATTTACTTTTATCCCAATCTTTCAATTCTGTGTTGTTGTTGTTTTTTTACTAAATATACCTGTTATACCAGCACACACACTTACACAAACACGCTTTATAAACAAATACAATCCATTAGGGTGTGTCATCAAAGTTTTCACTGACAGGTGTATAATCAAAAAAGCTGAATGCCACTGACTAGACTTTTGTTGATAATCGAAGTAATTTAGTTAAAAAGAAGACTGTTATTAATTAGCATAAAATTACATGTACCCTTTTACTGTTACCCTCAATGACCTAAATATAAATATATTCATATAAACCCAATCGGTAGATTTTGCATCTTTAGAGTTCCAAACAGTAATTATTTTCTAGAATAAATTTGAATGTATATGGACTGCAGTGAGCCATCACACAGTACAGAAATATTTTGAAAAATTATTTCTAGTATCATCATCTTTCCGACCTGCTGGAATATTGCAATTTTTAAAAACTCTGTTCATTATTAACCCATTGAGAATGTGGGGACAAGAGTTTACCTAAGGAACTGTGTGACGTTACACGGCCATCGGGAAAGAAGGGCGCGCCTCTGACTGCACCAGGGCCCGGTCAGCTCCAGACTGTGTTCCCTAGGGTTCTTATTTTAAGTAAAAGCTCTTTTTGAAGTGCACAAGTACATGGCTCACGAGGCAGGGGCAGAGCGGTTAAGATGGCATCGTGAGGATTACATGAATTTCTCTACATGGAAAGCAGCAGGAGCTGTGCTGAGCACAGACAGCTTTTAAGGTGTCAGCAGTTATTACTATTCCCGCTCCTGTCAATGCCGTTAGTGTCACCCCGCACTGTGTCTACAGACTTCTTTCAATGTCTCAATTATCTTTTATTCACATGTAAATAACACATTTACATTATAACATCATAACATAATATGCTAACATATTAGTGACATTCAATAACATATTTTCTATATTTCACCAACTAATTCTACCGATGTTTTGATAATGACTTGACGTAAATGCTTCACAAACACATTTCTGGTTGCGGGGGCAGAATAATGACCAGGAAGCAGAATACTAGCACAGAGAAAGAGAAGAGGGTAATGTGTCACTTACTGAGATTCCAGAGGGGCGTCTCTGCTGTTTGACTTTTAAGCACGTGACAGTGAAGCCTGTCATTTTGTGCGTAACTGTGTAACAGGGCTCGGCAATAGGTTAAATGTTATTACTGATGAGAGAAGAGCTCGCAAAAGTACATTTCTGCCCTGAGGCTTCTGGAAGGAAGTGGTTAAGATGATGTTGAAGGGAAACCATTCTGAATAAGGTATTAGGAGTGTGATAGAGTCGAGGGCAGGCCAGGGACCTACAGGCTAGTTCCTGACTCTGGCCTAACTCTTATGATTTCTTTCACTTCATATGGAAAACCTTGCTGGTCAGATATCTGGTACACTGTGGGCTATTTGCAGAAAATTTTAAAATAGTGGGAGGTTTTCTCTGGCACCCAAAATATTTCAGGATGTTTCTTCTTGCCATAACTTTACACATGTGCAGAAACACATGTGTTAATTTTTACTAGCAGTTGAAGAAAAATATCATTAGCAAAAAACAGAATCAGCAAACCAAAACATTGTTCTCTCTCTCGCATCTCATATGGCATGGCACAGGCAAATATGAATTACTTATTGTCGCTATTAGCATGCCTGAGAATTTACTGCAAATAGTCTCTTTACTTCCATATTCAGAAGGGTTACTCATGAAAAATGAGAAGATAATTAGTAATACTGGAGTTGATGTAACAGGAGAAGTTCAAGAGTCTCCTGGAATATCGAGGTTCACAATGCTGCGGAGACGAAGACTCTAATTAACATGTTTTTATAACATAGTAGGAAATTTGGTGTTGTTCTCGAACCTACCACAACGATCACAACATCCAGACAATTCCAGAAACTCCTGAAATAGTGTAGCTTGTGAATGCGAATTTCCAGTATCTCTTCCACCACATAGTAAAGGATAAAGAAACAAAAGATAATCTCACAGGCTGCCAGGAAGAAATCAAAAGTTGTGACATATCGGATCAGCTTTACAGGCTGAAATTGCCAAGATGGAACCACACCGCCTGTTGCTGGGAATTCCACCAATAACCTGCATTGTAACGAGAACAGTGAAAACAGTAACAGTAACAACAACACATGGATGCCTCCGGGCCAGGACGTCCGCCTGTCCCATCCCCGCACTGCAGAGTGATAAACTGTAATCGCGGCTCACCCAAACCAGTGGCAAAACATGTTTTTGTCAAAGCCAGTGACTCCATGCTTATAGAATTTTATGTAACAAAAAGTAGGATTTACCAAGACCTCTCAGACCAAAGAGATTATTCCTCTTCAGTCTCCCCTTCACTTCTCTGGTATTTATACTTTTAAAATGCTGTATAATTTTTTTTTGTAATGCAGAAGTAAATCAACAAACAAGCCTTTCTAGGCCTTTTATTAAATGCAAGTCATTCTACTAGGCAATGAAGAACATAGAAATATATATTATGAATTCAAATTACACATGATCTGTTGAAAATGTATGTTTTACATATACATAAAGATAGGGACTGAGTTTCTCATTCATTCATTTGGTAACACTAAGTAGCATTGAATAATTCACCCTGGGGGCTACTTTTTGCTACCCAGAGCCTTACAGTTAATAGGTGCTCAGTAAAAGTCTGACTGTCAGAAAGAGTAACATTTTTTTTTTTCCATTTCTACTGATGGTGTTGATCTTTAGTGGTAACATAAACTGAGGACATTTCTTGCCAAATTGCCATTTTGTGGGTGCCGCACTGAAAAAGTTAAGTGATTCACATAATGGTATCGCCCCTCTATCAAACTAGAAATAGAACTTCTACCTTTTTACTTACTGTAAGACTTTGGAAAGACCTCTGGTCTGCTATTAGGCATACCCATCTCCCCCATCACAGGATGTGCAGCCCCATCCAGGACCTGACTTTCTAGGGCTCATGCATGCGTCAGGTGCAGGCAGGGACTACGGCGAATCAGACATTGGTCACGGAAGTGTTCCCTTTTTTTCCTTCCTCTTTACTGTCAGTTCCCTTTACTCTTTTCTCTGGACTATTTGTAACTCAGGAGAGCAACACTGAAATGCAGAGTCTCATGACAGCCTCAGCGCAAACTCGTGAGGGCAGGAAGTAGCCTCTTTGCCCAGTCATCTCTCTCTGGTCCGTCTCACTCTGCATCTGTCAGCTCCTTCCATGAATTTAGTCAACCGTGTAGAGAAATGAAGTAATTGCCTTGACAATGTTCACTCTTAAAGTATGGGGAGGAAGTAAAAGACATTCAAGACTGTTTATAAATAGATACTTCCTTAAAAGTCAATCAGATTGCCTGTTTCTATCTTCTTCTTATCCTCACTGGAATCATTAAAACATTCAATGATATTTGCAATAAGCTTTTCATTCATTTCTCGTAATAACTTTTACTTGTTTTAATGTGATACTACTTTCTGCAAAAGTTGTTAAATTCAAGGACCAGGAAAATCCAACTGGCCGTGTTATGCAGAGTTGAGTTTAGCCTAAAAAATGATCACCAAATAAGGATGTTGTGAGAATTCATCCTTCTTATTTGGCAGGTAAATATACGTACAAGTGACTCACGTTGGTGATTGGGTGCTGGCAACACGTTCACCAGGATGATTAACGTGGGTGAACTTTGCATCCCCTTGCCCGTTCTACTTTTTTTTTTTTTGGTTACAGCACTTACCTTCTAATATACAATTTAATTAATTTGTTTCTTTTGTTTATTGTTAACTGTCTATTACCTACCTTCTCCCCATTGAATGCAAGCTCTGCAAGGGCAGGGATCTTTACCTTGTTCCCTGATCTGTCCCAAGAGCCCAGAACAGTGCCTGGCACCATATTAAATGTCAAATAAATGTTTGCTAAATAAATGAATGAATGAAGGGCCCCAGACAAGCTACTGGGATCTCTGTCAGTTTCCTCACTGTCACTGGAGTGGTTATGACGGCGATGTCACAGGACCTATAGAAGGAACTTCATGTACCTTTGGTGAATCTTGAGCACGAGCAGGTCCCTGCTATCGCATCCACCCCAGAGATAGCCCCTGACCCCTGTGCTCACGTTCTGCTGGCAGGGGCGCCATCTGAGAGTGGGAAACGCAGAGCAATGAGTCAAGATTTGATGGTTGGGGCCTTGGTCATGGGGCATGTGGTGCTGATCATTCTCATAAGGGTAGAAACCGATGTTAGCAAAACAGTGCTCTGGGGATGAACGTGGACCAGACCTAAGGTTCCTCCCAACATACTGTAGTTCAGGATCCTAACTCCCTTCCCCCCGATATCCTTATCCCAAAAGCCTTCAGTTTTCACCCCCGCTTGCTGTCACCTCTGACACTGGACTCTCTCATTCAGCCCGCTGCAGGCAACAGTTTCCCGGCCTATCTCCTGACTCGGATGTACATACAAATACATGGGAATGGGAGGGCTGAGTGTCCCTGGTACACACCTGATCACGCAGAACAGGTTGATGTTGGCATTGTACACGGAAAAGTCGATAAACGTTGCCCGGGTTCCTCGGTCCAGCCAGACGTTTTTCCTGAGGCCAGCGATCTGAGCCGCCGTTTCCTCTCTTGTTCTCGACAAATCCAGGTAGTAGCCAGCTCCACTGTAAGTTGCAATCACTCCCCAGTGGCTACTCCCATTCAAGTCTTTTTCGCTCGTGTAGATCCAACTAATTAAAAAATAAAGTGAAAACAAAACAAACAGGTAAGATTAGTGGAAGACTTGTGGCAATTACAAATTTAGTTGGTTCTTGGTAAGAAAGAATATGTAATAAAAAATATAAGTCTTATCAAGCTGGGTAATGTGCTTGACATGGTGCTTCATAAGTGTTGTCTTCTTATTTATTTATTTAGTGTGTTTTTTCCACAATTTTTCTTTTTCTTCTTTTTTAACTTTTTTTAAAATTGTTATTCAAGTACAGTTGTCTCCAATTTCCCCCTACCCCTCCTCCCCACTCCAGCCCTCCCCACTTCCCACCCTCGATCCTACCCCCCTTTGGTTTTGTATAAGCGTTGTCTTCTTTAATTCCTAGACTATTATTCCCATTTTAGAAATGAGGGCCCTGAGATTTAATGAGGACAAGTTAGTCTCAGAGCTTTTGAGGGCAGAGCCAGGAACCTAGACCAGGATGGGCCATCTCCAGACCCTGTGCAATCAGCCCGTAGCTGACAGGCTGCCTTCCCTGGGTAACTGCTCTTGGACTAGATAACCCTGGGCTCCCAAAGAAAACTTCAGCCAAAAGAGGGACAGGTTCATCAAATGCCACTCTTGGCAACTGAACTAAATAAGACTTCACACAGCATTTGGGAATTTAACCCACAGATATTTACAGAGGCTCACTTAGGAACCAGATGTTTCCTTGGGATTAAGGGAGATAAAAAGATGAATCGGGATCTTTTCCCTCCCAAAGTTGTAACAAGTGGGGAGAGAAAAGTTGTAATTAAACAATTAAAATACAAGGTAGATAAGAACAAGAGAAGTATAGAGACACTGCTTGGGCAGATCAGAGAAAACTATCCTCACTTGGAGGTCCAGCAATGGGATAGGTGAACCACAGGAGGCTTTGGGAAGAAGCCATATTGGAACGGGGCTGTGAAAGGTCAGTAGGATTTGGACTTGCACAGGTGGGTGGTAAGGCATCTTCAAGCTGGAGCCAGGCAGGGCCAGGGAAGTACAAGGCGCTCAGCTAGTAGTGCTGTGTGGTTCCCATATGAAGAAGAAAAGAAGGTTAAAAGGTATGCTGTGGTCAGACTGTGAAGGACAAACATGCAGTCCCCAAAGGGAGGCTTTCTGAGAGCAAAGAACAGGGTTACTCTGGGGGCCGAAGGGAAGCCTGCAGCAGTGAGCAACGGAGGGCTTGTGGGCAGAATGGTTAACGCAGTGGGGCCGAGATGGCTCTTCTTTCAGAAGGCCTGCTTGCAAGGTTAGCCTTGGTTGGCATCTGGAACGTGACTGATAAAGAGATCCCTACGCTGATAGAAAACTTTCCCAGGCTGGCAAGAGTGGCTCACTGTACCTAAGCTGTCCGTGCAGATAAGGTGGCTTAGGCTTTCCTTCTGGGAGGCTAGGATTTGGGTACGTGCCAGGCAGAGGGTGCCTAGCTGAGCAGCACCCAGTTAACATCTTCGGCACTAAACTCTAATGAACTTCTCTGGCAGATAAGATTTCACATGTGTTGTTAGAAACGGTTACTGGAGTAATCAAGCCCATCCCATGTGAGGCTACCGGGAGCAGACTTTTGGAGGCCTGCCCTTTGTTTCATCTGAACTTTGTCCCCTGTGCCTGCACCTTTTGCTGCCTTTGCATTATGATCTCACTGCAGTGAACCTTAGTCATGAATAGGGCTATATGCCAAGTGCTGAGTCCTGGGGCTGAAGCTGGGGACTCTGACGCAGCACAGTCAGCAGTCCCTGCAATGACCAAGAGGTGAGGAGGCTTGAACTAGAGCAGTGACAGGGGGAAGGAGAAGGAAGGTCAGAGAGTGCCTCCATGGCGGTGAGTGTCGACAGAACTTGGCAGCTGGTTTGGAAACTGGACCAAGGGAGGAGGGATATCTCAAGGATGCCTCTGTACTGTCATTGGGGGTGATGCGAAGATGGTGGTGCCATCAGCAGGAGGACAGCAAATCCAGTAAGAAAGCGACGAGTTCAGTTTGGGGGACACTGAATTCTAGGAGCTGGTGGGACATACAGGCAGAATATACTTGTCTTCTATCACTAGAATGCAGGGTCTGTGAAGACAGGACATTTGCTTCTGCTTTATTCACTGCTGCTCCCAGGGCAGTGCTGGGGGGAAAAAAGACGCCCTTGGAATATGCTGGGCACTTGCTGACACTCGGCGTATTTGTTGAAGAGATGATGAATATCAAATAGAGACGAGACTGGGAGCTATCTAAGTTTCAAAGGAAAGAATATAAGGGAAGAAAGGCAGAGACCTGAATAGAGAATGTGGGGAGTAAGATAGGGGAGGGGAGAAAAGAAGGGGTTGCAGAACTAAGAGAACCCAAATTCAGTGTCACTCACAGAAGTCAAAAGGATAAACTACCAACACCAGCACACTCTGCAGAGGCTGATCAGGACGAAGACTGAGAACTGTTCAGTGGATTTATTAACTAGAGGTCCCTGGTAGCTTCCAAGAGAGATCTCAAAAGCAAGGGTTTTAAGCCTTAAGGAGTGAATCAAATGGTAAGGAAGTTGAAGGGGCAAGTGAAGACTACTTCAAGAAGTCTTGAGTTAAGGGAAGGAGAAATGAGAGTAACCTGCGAATATAGCAGGGTCAAGGGGTAGCTTAGGTACACAGAAGAAAGACCCTCTTCAGCTGTCCACCCTGCAGTGGAAGTCACTTATTCACCCACGCACCCAACAGGCATTTCTGGAGCATCTTTCCAGACCAGGCACTGTTCAAGGTTTTGAGAATACAGAAGTGAACAAAACAGAGTCCCTGCCCTCAAGAACCTTGAAGACTGATGGGGAGCTGAGGGCAACAAGAAGCCACCTTAACAACATAACTGATATGACAGAAGAAAACACAGGTTTTGGAGTCAGGCTGGTTAAATCCCAGCCTGGTGCCACTTACTAGCTGTGGCACTTTGGGTGAGTGAGCCTCAGGTTTTTTTCATCTATAAAATGGAGATGATACCTATTTCAGAGTTGTTTGTGAAGAGTAGATGAGATAATGGATAAAATCATTTCTTAAATAGCATCTGGCATGGAGTAATAATGGCTACATTCATTTCTCTTATTTATGCTGTGAGATAAAATAAAATATGGGACAAGGTACCACAGTTTAATGACAGCTTATGATTTGCATGAACTAAAAAACGAGCATCGGAAAGGAAAGTCACTGTCACAACCTGGAAGAAGTCTTTGAGTTTAGTCCCTTTACGCGGAATCTTCAGATTTTTACTAAATTTCTTATGGACCCTGGCATTAAATACGGTGTACACTAGATCACAGACAAAGAATCTGATCATGGCAAAGATGCTGTCCCCGACTGTGTATGAGCCAACCTGGATTCAGGGAGCCTCAGTGCCTGGTGAACTGACTGAATTAGCTTAGTAAAGTTTAGATGGCAGCTCTCACCACCGTAATTCGCCCAGGGCAGTGACCCCCACGAGGCCCACGTTGGGAAAGCCTGAGAGTTCTCATTTCTTTATAACTATACTAATTCTAAAAATAATGACTGCCCTCCCTTAACACGCAAGATGTTTTAATAGGTATGTTTGCCAAAGAGCACAAGAAAATCCTTGTAAACATACACATTACAAATACATACTCAAAATCATAAACACACATTTGAGAAGGATGGGCTTTAAACCAGACAGAAAAATTGCCTCACAGGTTTATTATCCACTTTAAGTACTTGCACTCTGAACAGAAATTTATTGATTAGAGCTCATAAAAAATTTCTGTACCAGAAAATTCCCTTGTAATAATCTAGTGAATGAAATTAATTACCAGAGCTAAAAAAATAGAATCCAGGCATCTTAAAAGAAACCTCCAAAGGCCAGCAGCTTCTTTCTTGCGGACCATACAGTCAATGATGTAGCCTTATGAAAAATATGTATGTAGAAGATGAAAGGGGGTAAAAAACAGAGAACTTGAGAAACCAAAGGTCAATTTGACCATGGCCTGAAGTATAAGCATTGAAGACTCACTTAAGGCATCTACTCCTTAGGTGAAGGAGTCAGAGAATAAAGGAAGGGAGGAAGGAATATGAATGAATGTCAGTGAGACACCAGGCACATGGCCACGGGGGCCACAGACACTTACGCGGTTCCATTTCTTGGACCGAATGGAGCCCTGTCTTCACTACTGACAGAGTAGACGTCATAGCACTCTTTAATCTCGTCTCTCAAGTCCTGGGGGATAGAACAGGATCCATTTCTGACTTTGAGTTGCCGTATCCGTGGTACCCCTAACAGGAGGTTCTCATAGTAGATGAAGCTTCGGTTGTCGGCTTCATTTCTGTTGTTGGGCTGTGTCTTCCAGTACAGCCCATCCAGTAAGGCGCCTTCTGTGAACTGAAAGCACAGGAAACATGTATGAAAAGCTCCAAGCTCAGAGGCTGCCTTGCTCCTTCCTGGAATGTTTGCATGACCAACAACGTAGCACTCTGTGAACACAGCAGAGTGACAGGGTAGGTTTTTCTGTCAGAGAGACTTAAGTCGGATCTTACACCACCATATGCTATGTGAGGCCTGGAGCAGGGTCCTCCTTCGAGCCTGGGTCCCCGCACCTGTAATGTCCATCTCTCGTGTGGTTACTACAGACGATTTCAAAGGGGATGATCTGGATCTAAACGAATACGTAAATAGAGACTTCAGGTCTCAATGAGGCTCAGCCCTTTGGGATGAGCCTGCAGTTTCACTTCACAGTATGAACAGAAACCAAGAAATCTAATCTTTTGATATTTGCAGGTTTTGTTTCCAGTTTTGCTGAAAAGAAAACACTAACGTGCTCTGGGTATTTTTGAGGCTCATGTTTTTATTCCACTGATGGGTAACAAAGGACATTGTCCAGTGAGGCAAATTCATGAAACCATTCATTGCATTATGATTAGAATTCCTCTTCCAGCAGCACTTTCTACTGGCTTTGGTTGGTATTCGCCTTTCATCACCACCGTTGGCCATTCTCACTAGATTCCTGTCAGTGTCATTTCGGTTCTAGTTAATATTTAATATTTAGACTCTTTTACTGTGCAGACTTTATAAACAAGATATCTGCAAAGCACTTAAGTGTTATAGATGTTTTAATTTAAAAAGAATTTAAATTTTATTGGGTTAAGACCTTTTTTGTGAAAATGCTGCATTTTCAGAAAAAGATAAAACAATAGTGCTGACTGGTTTTCTAAAATTTTATGTATATTGCACAAAAGTCCTTGAATATACAAAAAATACATAAAGTAGCATTTTAAAAAAGATTTTATTTATTTATTTTTTAGAGAGGGGAAGGGGAGGAGAAAGAGAGGGAGAGAAACATCAATGTGTGGTTGCCTTTCTTGCACTCTGTACTAGGGACCTCGCCTGCAACCCAGGCATGTGCCCTGACTGGGAATTGAACCCTTTGGTTCACAGGCCAGCACTCAATCCACTGACCACACCAGCCAGGACTAGAGTAGCATTTTTTTCAATCTTGTTAGAATTGGAAATAATGCCTTTGCAGATAAAAAGGATAAAGTGTATACAGATGTTTCATAATTACAGAATAAATAAACAAAGCAAAATTTCGTATATATAACTAAATTTGGGAGTTGTGGTAGAAATACTGTGAATATTCATTTATTTTTAAAAATTCTACATAGGACTTTGTGCAATGTATTTTTGTAAACGCTTCAAAATATTTGTCTTCGGCAGTGTTTTGTTTGCTGTCACCAAATTGATAGGATGCTATTATTTGAAGAATTTTAATAGTTTTTTGCCCTGGCTGGTATGGCTTAGTGGATTGAGTGCTGACCTGCAAACCAAAGGGTTGTCAGTTCGATTCCCAGTCAGGGCACATGCCTGGGTTACAGGCCAGGTCCCCTGTAAGGGACACGTGAGAGGCAACCGCACATTGATGTTACCCTCCCTCTCTTTCTCCCTCCCTTCCCCTCTCTCTAAAAATAAGTAAGTAGAATCTTTAAAAAAAAGAATTTTAATTTTTTAAAGTACATGTGGTATTTCAAATGAATAATGAACAGGGACTTTCTTTTTTAAAAATACAGAACCCTCTACAAATTTGTGTGTCATCCCTGTGTACGGGTCATGATGATTTTCTCTGTATCATTTCACAGAGCAATAGGCACACAGTGGACACTTCCTAAATGGAAACTCTGAGTTTTGCTTTAGGGCTGAAGGTGGGGGTGGAGCGGACTATTTATATAAACACACAACCATTATCAACTCCCTTATTAAAATAGTTAATAATTAATACTATGGTTGTAAACTTGTTTAGAAAGGAAAAAGCTATAGATTTTGAATACTAGTCTGCCACCTGGTGGATCTTTTAATTGTCTGGGCAATTTTCTATATGGTGAACTCTCCAATGCCGCCCAACCACTTTTAGAGCTTGGCATCTGTTATCACGGAATTGTATGTATATGAGAAGTTTCTTGCTAGTCTGCCTACTGGAAAGAAATCTAGCCTTTCTCAGTGTCTTATCAGATGATCGACAGACAAGAAGTGATCTGCCCTGTTGAAGTAGGAACACACTCATGTTACGTAAGTGTAGTTTTGGATGCCACGTATTTTTAAGCTTGAGAATGAACAGCTCCCTGTGATCCAGTTTCCTTTGTCTTTAAAACAAACAGCTCTGACACTAGGGTCTTACAAAAACCTTAGAAAGGTTTTCCTCAGGAAGAAACAATCATTTCCTTTCCAATTTCCCCTTCCCCAATTTTTGTAGATTCTGAGCCCCGTTTTTCTAGACTACTTTAATGTTTTTCCTATGGTATCATTCATTACTTATCCTCTGCTACTATGCTGGAATTTGCGACAATTTGGGAAGGGCTGGGTTGAACTTTACATTAGAGATCTTTGAAAGAATGTGCCTGACTTGTATCAAGCACTATCGGAGGGTATCTGCCATCATCAACAAAGACATGAAAAAGGGAGAAAAAGCAAGATAAAACAGCTAAATTTTGCACTATGGGCCTTCCATCCTAAGATACTCAACAGATATTTACTGAGTCATGAATGACTGCATGAATTAGAAACTAGGTGAGGAAGGGTCTGTCGGACTAGAATAAAGTCCATTTTTCTTATTCCCTGGCCAATGTGGAATCACCGAATCAAACCGATTCAGTTACAACATGGGGAATATTAGTACTTACCTTGTATGGTTACTATAGGGATTAAAGAAGTTAAGTATGAAACACTCAACACAGGGCGAGGCTACAGTCTTGTAACAACTCATGTTAACTCTCGTTATCTTACACAGCAGGCCCTGCAGATACTGCCAAACTGAACTCATGAAGCCAACTGAACAACTGTCGGTGATAACAAGGTACTTTCAAAGTCATTTGCAAATACCTTCCAAAAGTCTTCCACTGAAGAAAGAGTTTTAAAGTTAGTTTTCTCCGTTTTGGACACTGGGGTGTCTAGGAAGAGTTGCGACATGATGCGAGTGTAGTAGTACACGCCGGAGCTCATCATCCCGTAGGTCACTGGAACACAGAGAGAGCCAGATGAACTCGGAGCGAACCTGCCCTCACTCCCACGGGCCCAGTGGATGGCAGCTGGCCACCTCCGGTGTGCCCTCGCCCTTGCCGCCCTCCCTCTGTCGTTCTTCTAGGCTAACTCCCTGCTCTCTGGTCTATAAAAGAAATACATTAACACTGACACATGTGAAACAAAACTGGCTCACTACTGACTATTGACTTAAGATCAGGCGCCTTTACTTGACATTTGGGAATTCCTCCAGGCCTCTGCGCCTGCACTTCCCAGCCCCTCAGCCTACGGCTGTGCACGAGCTGCTTCCTTCCCTACATTAACGCTCAGGCCATTCCCCGTCCTTCTGTCCCCAGATCAGCTCTCCATTCTTCTTGCCCTGCTTGGTGCCGGTGTCCTGAGGTTGATCTCTACAGACCACACCACACCGGGTCCCTTGCCAGCGGGGGCCGAACAGGAGATGTGGGGGCATGAGGAGAGGGAGGTTGGGTTTGTTCCCTCCACCTCTACCCTCCATTCCCTCACCACCTGGGTGAAGTTTGGCAGGGGACTCTGTAACCTTGGCCACAGCTCTTTAACCCTTTATTTTCTTACATTTTCAATTGTGGTTTTGCTTCTGAAATTCTCAACTGTATGGAATATAATGGCTTCACTTAAAAGGCAAGTGAAGCCACAACGAGACTGGTATGGAGTGCGGTGGCGGCACCAGGGAAACCTGCTTGCCCACAGCTGCTCGGGGTTCACGCCTTGCCATCCTCTCCCCTTTCCCTAGGCCTGGAGGTGGGAACCTTTCCTGAGTGCCTCATTTCCCCTTGTTGGTCTCCATAAACCTGCACACCTTTGTAAACAGTGTCTTCATTAAACTTTTTCTTTAATGACCACTGCAAGTTTTCCATCTCTTTCCCTTCAGGATGCTAATGGATACAGACACATCTACTTCCCACACAGCAAATTTTGTACAAAACCCTCTGAACTAAAGTCCAACCCCTACCATGAGACTTGCTGATTATACCAGCCCATTCTGAATGGTCCTGGAGGGAGGTGGGAAGGTAATTTACAGGCTTAGTAAGTCACAGATCAGAGTCCGAATCTTGGCCATGCCTTTTACTTGCTATATGACCTGTGCAAGTTACTGAAACCTTCTGAGCTTAAGTTTGCTCTTCTGTAAGCTAAGGATAATTAGCTATTCTATAGGATCTTTCTTTGGTGCTAAAAATAAAATTAATGACTAGAAATTATCCAATATAGAGGCATGCACTTAAATGCCCAACAACGGTGGTTCATCCTCCTTAATCAGATTGCTACAACAGAGCTATTAAGCACATCAGCACTTTAATGAGTGCTCTCTCATTACAGTGCTGGGCTCTAACAGACTACAGGTGTGATATGCTACCATTCTAAGTTGACAAAAAGCTTCCAGAGGAAACATTTTATACTTCTTTTGACCACAGTTCTCAACTCCCAGCAGGTGATTAATACTTAGCTGATTCTATAATTATCTCAAGATCATAAAATGCATTTTAAAACCTTGTTCTAAATGATTTGGGATTAAATGCTATATACTAAAATCTCTCTCTCATATAACCCCCTTTTCCACCTGAGCATCAGAGAAAATTAAGGTTAAAAGAGAGGAGTAGAAACCAGTGATCTGAACAAAAGTGTGTCTGAGAGTCCATCTCAAGCAGCCAGCGGAACAATCAGCACACATACTCCACACGGCATGTGTGCGGCATTGGAGCGGAGGGACGTATTCCAGCTTCCTCATTAGGCTTCCCCACCTCCCATCCTAGGACCTGCTAATTAGGACAAGAATGCCCCTCTTTAAGTGTTGTATGACCTGCCACCTTTCAAAAACTGTACGGGAGCAGAATGAAGGGCTTAGACATTTACTCTAGTCACATTTATGCAACAAGATGTTGGACATGAAGATGAGTAGGATATGATCTCTGCTCTTGAGAAGAAGAGCTCATAGAGTCCTGGATGCCTACCCTGCCCCACACAGGGGTGGACGAGGTACCAGGTAGTCTACAGAGGCCTCCTGTGGGCCAGAGCCAGTCGGGAGAACAAAGCTGACATGATGTTAAAGAGCAGCAGTGAAGCCTTCCCAAGGCCAGCTAAACAAATATGTTTAAGAATTTTGACAAATTATTTAAATTTTTTATTTATAAATATGGTATACTTTTATATGTATATAAAGTTTAGCTGATATTTAAAAAATATATCTCCTTTATTTTCTTATATTTTCAATTGTGGTTTTGCTTTTGAAATTCTCAACTGTATGGAATTTAACGGCTTCACTTAAAAGGCAGGTGAACCCACAACGAGACTGGCACGGAGTGCGGTGGAGGTTCAAGAGTGCTGGCTGGGCTCCCATGGGTGGCAGCTGAAGTTCTGGACGGATACTTCAGCGGCCAGGTGGTTTCCCCTGAGGAGTGGGGTCTAAACCCAAAGATGGGCTCCCCAGACTATAGCACCAGAGCCAGAAAGGATCCCAAATAACATCTAGCTGTGGAAGGCAGCAGGGTTTCTATCTGTCAGGGAGAGACAACTGGAAACTCAGAGAGCCTCTTAAAGGGCCAATGCACAAAATTTCACTTGCAGCAACTTACCTGGGGCTCTGGCAGAGGAAGGGCAGAATAGACTAGAGACACTTGAGGAGAGTCTGGGGCTGGTGGGTCTGGGGAGAGAACTGAAGGAATAGCCACCAGGATCCCTGTGCTGAGTCATTCCCCATACTGCAGAAGCCACCTTTCTCAGGCAAATCTCTCCTCCCCAAGAGGCATCAGCCTGAGGAGAAGCAGTAGCCCCACTGGCAAGAATTACTCTGCCCACCCTGTGGAGGCTAAGCTGCGCTGCTGATTACAGCTTGAGGCTATATCATTGATTAGTTTAACAACTAAGGTGGATCTCATGCAGCTCTATAAGACTTCAGCTGATCCTCCCCAGGGCCCAGTGCTAATAACAGCAGGTCTTCGTGTGTAGCCTGGTTCTTTTTTTTTTTTTTAAAGATTTTATTTATTTATTTTATTTTTAGAGAGAGGAGAAGGAAGGGAGAAAGAGTAATGTATGGTTGCCTCTCACATGGCCCTCACGGGGACCTCACGGGGACCTCACGGGGACCTGGCCTGCAACCCAGGCATGTGCCCCAACTGGGAATCGAACCGGGACCGCCTGGTTCCCAGCCCGCGCTCAATCCACTGAGCCACACCAGCCGGGCTGTAGCCTGGTTCTTTCTGCACACAAACAATCCCAGGAGAGGGGGCCACACACTGTGGATCACTGATAGCTCCAAGCAGATTGACCAGGACCAGTCACCAGCAGTGTCTGACAGAGGACTACAGCAGAATCTTTGCAGATTTACCGAATACATAGAGACACATACAAATACACTACCAAAATGGGAAGACAAAGAAATGGGTCCAAAAATCAAAGAACAAAGGAATTCTCCAGAAGAAGAGCTAGATAAAATGGAGGCAAGCAATTTATCAGGTAGAGAGTTTAGAGCAATGATTGCAAGGATACTCAACAGCATGAAAAAAGACATAGAAACTATAAAATAGGACCAGTCAGAAATAAAGAATGAAATATCTGAAATAAATATCACACTGGAAGGAATAAATAGTAGGTTAGATGAAGCAGAGGATCAAGTCAGCAATTTGATTTAGAAAACAAGGTTGGAAAAAACATCCAGGCAGAGCGGCAAAAAGAAAAAAAGAATTTAAAAAAATTAGGAGAGCTTAAGAACATTTTTTTTCAGTATTTCACATGGTTTTATTACAAAACAAGAAACAAAACAGTTTTAGAAAATTATTTTTTTGCTACATACCAGCTCAGGAATCACATAACATGAGACACATAACGGTTTCCATGCACTCAGCTCAGTGCTTACAGCCTGAGCTCATTTCACAGCTGAAACATACAGGTTCAAACACAGAATCATGCCACACCTTCCTAAGCAGTAAGGAAAGGGGCCAAACAGTTAAAAGGGAATAAGGAGAAAAGTGACCTTGATAACAAGATTTAATAAACCTGTCCATTTCTGACATGTTCAAAGTTTATAAACAAAGCTGATTTGGGAAACTCCATTCCCAAAATATTTTTACCT
This sequence comes from Micronycteris hirsuta, assembly GCA_004026765.1. Classification (NCBI taxonomy): domain Eukaryota; kingdom Metazoa; phylum Chordata; class Mammalia; order Chiroptera; family Phyllostomidae; genus Micronycteris; species Micronycteris hirsuta. The sequence goes on from PVJI01005519.1 coordinate 49,455, forward strand.
ACATATGCCTGTTTATCTGGTTCACAGTGAAAACAAACATCATATCCCACTGCTCAACTACTGAACCTGATCTTTATTTACTGGGTCCTTTTAGCTTATGTCAGAGCAGTTATGCTCAGGAAGAGGAAAAACCTTTTGCTTCAGGTGAACTACAAAGCTGGACCATAAATTGACTCCTTCTCATGGGAATCTTCCAGCATTCTGCTCAGAAACTGATGTGTAATTCCAACATTTTGCCCTGAGGTCACTGTATTCAATGTATGTTCACAATGTCTTACAGTATGCAAAAGGCTCACTTATGTTTACCAACCATCAACTGACTTGAGATAGCAAATCCTTAAGCTTTCCATAATAGTGGGTGGAAAATAGTTCAAGCTTAAGAAACGTTTTGACAAAATGAAGCATAACAGTGTCTGCATCATGGGAATACCAGAAGGAGAAGACAGCAAGCAAAGGATTGAGAACCTATTTGAATAATGACTGAAAACTTCCCTATTCTGATGAAGGAAAAAGACACACAAGTTCAGGAAGCTCAGAGAGCCCTAAACAACACGGACCCAAAAAGGCCTGCAACAAGACAGATCATAATAAAATGACAAGGAAAGAATCCTAAAAGCCACAAGAGAAAAGCAGGTAGTTACATAAAAGGGAGCACCAACTAGAGTGTCATCTGATTTCTCAACAAAAACATTTCAGGCCAGAAGGGAGAGGTGTGAAATATTCAAGGTGATGAAAAGCAAGGACCTACAACCAAGGCTACTTTATTCACAAGGTTATCATTTAAGATCAATGGAGAAATAAGGAGCTTCCTAGACAAGAAAAAGCTAAAGGAGTCTGTTAACACCAAAACAGTACTGCAACAAATGTTAAAGGGCTTACATTAAGAAGAAGAAAAAGAGAAAGAAAAAAACAGAAGAAAACAGTCTAACAATAAAATGGCACTACATGCGTATCTATCAATAATTACCTTAAATGTAATGGCCTAAATGCTCCAACCAAAATATACGGGGTGCCTGAATGGATTAGAAAACAAGACCCATATACATGCTGCCTCCAAGAGACTCACCTCAGATTGAAAGATACACACAGACTAAAAATAAAAGAATGGAAAAAGATATTTCATGCAAATGGAAAGGGAAAAAAAGCTAGGGTAGCAGTACTTATATTTAACAAAATAGACTTTAAAAGCAAGGATACAGAATCAGACAAAGAAGGTCACTACATAATGATAAAGGGAGCAATCCAATAAGAGGATATAACCCTAGTAAACATTTATGCACCCACATTAGAAGCACCAAAACATGTGAAGCAAATCTTGATGGACATAAAGGGAGAGATGAACAGAAATACAGTCATAGTCAGGGATTTTAACACCCCAATGACTTCAGTCGATAGATCTTCCAGGCAGAAAATCAACAAGGAGACAGAAGCCTTAAACGACTCACTGGATCAAATGGATTTAATTGGTATCTTAGGGCATTTCATTCCAAAGCAGCAGAATACACGTACTTTTCAAGTGCACATGGAATGTTTTCTAGGACAGACTACATGCTAGGACATAAAACAAGTCTTAATAAATTTAAGAAGATTGAAATCATACCAAGCATCTTCTTTGACCACAGTGCTATGAACCTAGAAATCAATCATAAGAAGAACACTGAAAAATATGCAAAGACATGGAAGCTACATAACATGCTATTAAACAATGAAAGGGTCAACAATGAGATCAAGGAAGAAATCAAAAGAGACCTTGAAACAAATGAAAATGAGGACACAGCAATCCCCAATCTGTGGGACACTGGGAAAGCAGTCCTAAGAGGGTAATTCTTAGTATTACAGGCCTATCTCAAAAAAAAACCAAGAAAAAGCTAAAAAAAAAATCTGACTTTATAATTAAAGGAACTTGAAGAAGAACAACAAATAAAGCCAAAGTGAGTAGAAGGAAGTAATAATATTCAGAGCAAAAAGAAACAAAATAGTCTAAAAAAAAAACCCCAATATAAAAGATAATGAAAACAAGAGCTGGTTCTTTGAAAAGATAAAGGAGATTGATAAACCTTTAACCAGAATCATCAAGAAAAAAAAGAGAGAGGACCCAAACAAACAAAACCAGAAAAGAAAGAGGAGAAATAACAACTGATACCAAAGAAAGACAAAGAATAGTTAGGAAAATATTATGAACAATGATATGCCAACAAACTGGACAGCCTGGATGAAATGGATAAATTCCTAGAAACATACAATCTTCTAAAACTAAATCAGGAAGAACCATGGATTCCTAATAGACAGATTACACTCACTGAAGCTGAAGCAGTAATCAAAAACTACCAACAAACAAAAACTTTGGAGTGGATGACTTTACATTTGAATTTTACCCAATATTCCAAGAAGAACTAACACTTCTCTTTCTCAAACTATTTCATAATTCAAGGGGAGGAAAGGCTCCCAAACTCATTTATGAGGCCATCATTATCCTAATTCCAAAACCAGATAAAGACACTACAAAAAAAGAAAACTATAGGCCAATATCTCTGATGAACATAGATGCTAAAATCCTCAACCAAATATTAGCAAACCAAATACAGCAATGCATCACAAAGATCACACACAGTGATCAAGTGGGATTTATTGTCGGAATGCAAGCTTGAACATTCACAAATCAGTAAGTGGGATTCATCACATAAACAAAATGAATGATAAAAACCGCATGATCATATCAATACATGCAGAAAAAGCATTTAATAAAAATATAGCACCTATTTATGATAAAAACACTCAGCAAAATGGGAAAAAAGGGAACACACCAAAGCATCATAAAGGCTAAATATGACAAACCTACTTCCACCATCATACTCAATGGGTAAAAATTACAAGTGTTCCCTTCAAGATCTGGAACAAGACAAGGATGTCTCTCATTCAACATAGTACTGGAAGTCCTACCCACAGGATTAGACAAGAAGATAAAATAAATGGCATCCAAATTGAAGAACAAGTAAAACTGTCATTATTTGCAGATGTACGATACTGTACATAGAGAACCCCAAACATTCTGCCAAGAAACTACTAGAACTGATAAATTCAGCAAAGTGGCAGGATACAAAATTAATATCCAGAGATCAGTTGCATTTTTATACGCCAATAACGAACTAACAGAAAGGCAAATTAAGAAAACAATCCCATTCACAATTGCTGCAAAAATAATAAAGTACCTAGGAAAAGATCTAACAAGGATGTAAAATACCTGTACTCTGAAAATTATAAGACTGAAGAAAGAAACTGAAGAAGATACAAATAAGTGGAAGCATACACCGTGTTCATGGGTTGGAAGAGTTAACATCATTAAAATGTCCATACTACCCAAAGCAATCTATACACTGAATGCAATTTCTATTAAGATTCCAATGATGGATTTCACAGAACTAGAGCAAATATTTCAAAAATTTATATACTACCACAAAAGGCCCTCAAATAGCAACAGTGATCTTGAAAAAGAAGAAAGTTGGAGAAACCACTCTACCTGGTATCAAACTATACTACAAGTCCACAGTAATCAAAACAGCATTGTACTGGCATATAAACAGATGCATAGATCAATGAAACAGAATAGAAAGCCCAGAAATAAAGTCCCACCTTTACAGTCAATACTTGGCAGTGGAAGCAAGCATATACAATGGGCTAAAGACAGTCTATCCAGAGGGACTTCCGGCAAGATAAGGCGTAGGTGGACACACTGTGCCTCCTCACACAACCAAAAGAGGAAAAACAGCAATTTAAATAAACAAAAACAGCCAGATCTGACAGAAAATCGAACTGAGCGGAAGTCCGACAACCAAGGAGTTAAAGAAGAAACATTCATCCAGACTGGTAAGTGGGCAGAGCCCGGCGGGAAGCGCGTGGCGAGCTCTGCGGAGAACGCGCAGCAAGCCGGGCAGTGAGCGCACAGCAGGACCGCGGTTTGTGGAGCGGTACAGGCAGCGCTGCAGCTGCCGGAAGAGACCTGCGGCGGGCGTGCCTCACCAAAACGCAGCCAGCACCCGGCCCACCCGGACCCAGCGGGGCCAAGGTTGGTGGACCGGGCGGGCCCTCATTTGTGTGCAGATAAACTGGGAGAAAAAGCTGGGAGCAGAGCAGACCGAGCAGCAACCCACCAACTCGGGGAAATAAGACCTCAAACCACCAATTGAGGGCACCTGTGGGGGCTGAGGTGGCGGCGGGAGGAACTCGGGCCTCACAGGAGAGTGCATTGGGGAGACCCACCCACTCAACCCGGAGCCAGCGCAGGGGGGCCCAACTTGCTTGGGGGTAGCAGTGCAGAGAGCGGAGCAAGTGCCATTGTTCTCTCAAGATCTGCCCCCACAGGCTGCGTCACAACACAGTGGTGTGGGTTACCCTGCCCCCACAGACAGCATCATAAAATATCGAAGTGAGTTGACCCGTCCTGGTGAACACCTAAGGCTCTGCCCCTTAAGGTAACAGGCGCGCTGAGAAAAAAATGGCTCAAATGAAAGAACATATCAAAGCTCCAGAAAAAATACAACTAAGTGACGAAGAGATAGGCAATCTATCAGATGCACAGTTCAAAGCACTGATAATCAGGATGCTCACAGAATTCGACAAAAAACTGTCGTAATTAGTTGAACAAATGAAGGATAATATAAAGGAAATGAGGGGAAATCTACAGGGAACCAATAGGGATGAGAAGGAAACTGGGACTCAAATCAACGGAGTGGACCAGCAGAAAGAAAAAAACATCCAACTAGAAAAGAATGAAGAAACAAGAATTCAAAAAACTGAGGAGAGGCTTAGGAACCTCCAGGACTTCTTTAAACGTCCCAACAACCGAGTCATAGGGGTGCCAGAAGGAGAAGAGGAAGACCAAGGGATTGAAACTTATTGGAACAAATAATGAAGGAGAACTTCCCCAAGCTGGTGAAGGAAATAGATTTTCAGGAAATCCAGGAAGCTCAGATAGTCCCAAAGAAGTTGGACCCTAACAGGAACACACCAAGACACATCATAATTATATTACCCAAGATTCAAAATAAGGAGAAAATCTTAGAAGCAGCAAGAAAAAAGGAGACAGTTACCTACAAAGGAATTCCCATAAGACTGTCAGCTGATTTCACAAAAGAGACTTTGCAGGCAAGAAGGGGCTGGAGAGAAGTATTCCAAGTCATGAAAGGCAGGGACCTACATCCAAGAATACTCTATCCAGCAAAGCTATCATTTAGAATGGAAGGGCAGATAAAATGCTTCTCAGATAAGGTCAAGTTCAAGGAGTTCATCATCACCCAGCCTTTACTGTATGAAATGTTAAAGGGATTTATATAAGAACATAATCAGCAAAAGAAAAAAGCAAGGAAAATATAACCAAAGACATTGAAATTAAGAACAATCCGACAGTAACGGGGAGGGAAGGGGACAATGAGGGGAAGGGTTTTCAGGAACTACTATAAAGGACACACGGACAAACCAAGCGAGAGGGTGGAAGCAAGTGGGGGAGGTGGGTTTGGCTGGGGTTGGGAGATGTAGTGGGGGGAAAATGCAGACAACTGTAAATAAACAACAATAAAGTAATAAAAAAAATAAAGATAGTCTATTCAATAAATGATGTTGGGAAAATTGGACAGATATATGCAGAAAAATGAAACCAGACCACCTTCTTACATTACACAGAAGAATCAATTAAAAATGGATTTAAAACTGAAATATTAGACGTGAAACCATAAAAATCCTATAAGAAAACATAGGTAGCAAAATTTTGGACATTGTTCATAGCAATTTTTTTATTGGATATATCTCCCCAGGCAAGGGAAACAAAAGAATAAACCAATAGGACTACATCAAACTAAAAAGTTTTGCACAACAAAGGAAATCATCAACAAAATAAAAAGACAGCCCACAGAATGGTAGAACATATTTGCCAATATATCTGATAAGGTATTAATATCCAAAATTTATAAAGATCTTACAAAATTCAACACCAAAGAAAAACAAACAACCCAATTAAAAAATAGGCAAAGTATCTGAATAGACACTTCTCCAAAGAGGACATACAGATGGCCGAAAGACATATGAAAAGATGCTCAACATCACTAATCATCAGAGAAATGCAAATTAAAACCACGATAAGATAGCATCTCACACTTGTCAGAATGGCCATCATCAATAAATCAACAAACATCAAGTGCCAGAGAGGATGTGGAGAAAGGGGAACCCTTTTGCACTATTGGTGGGAATGCAGATTGGTACAGCCATTGTGGAAAGCCATATGGAGATACCTCAAAAAATTAAAAATGGGCCCTGGCTGGTGTAGCACAGTGGATTGAGCATGGGCTGGGAACCAAAGGGTCACTGGTTCGATTCCCAGTCAGGGTACATGCCTGGGTTGCGGGCCAGGTCCCCAGTGGAGGTTATGTGGGAGGCAACCATACATTGCTGTTTCTCTTCCTCTCTGTCTCCCTCCCTTCCCCTCTCTCTAAAAAAAAAAAATTAAAAAAAAATAAAAATGGATCTGCCTTCTGACCCAGTTATCCTACTTCTGGGATCCCAAAACACTAATTTGAAAGAACATAAGCACCCCGGGTTCGTCGTAGCATTATTTACAATTGCCAAGATATGGAAGAAGCCCAAGTGTCCGTCGATGGATGAATGGATAAAACAACAATGACATTTATGCAATGGAATACTACTTGGCCATAAAAAAAGAAAATTTTACCCTCTTCAACAGTTTGGTTGGACCTGGAGAACATTATGCTAAATGAAATAAGCCAGTCAGTAAATGACTAATAACACTGACTTCACTCATATGTGGAATCTAATGAACAAACTGAATTAACAAGGAAAATGGGGACAGACGCATAGATGGAGAGCAGGATGACAGTGGGGAGGGGAATACCAAGGGGCAGAGGGTTTGAATAAAAAAAGACAAAGGACTCATGTACATGGACAACAGTGTGGTGACTGCTGAGGTTTGGGAGGTATCAGGTGACAACATGGTAATAGAAAAAATACAATAAAAGTTAAATGAAAACACAGGCACAAAAGGAGGTGACCAAGATGCTTGGCTATATGGTACCACCTGCTGGACATTCAGAAAAACAATGATGTGGGGATTCTTTCCACACACATGTAAACATGCATGTTCTGGAATTTATGCGTTTTGAGCGCAGCTCCGCGTGATTCCCGTGTAGGCAAGTGTGGATCATGTCTGTGGAATGGGAACTCTCTAATAGGAATTTGGTAAAGATGTATCTTAAGAGATTCTGGCTTGCTGAGTCCTGTTTAATATATTACCCTGGTCCTGTCTGCCACCGGACCTGAATTTACATCCTGATGCTCTACTGAGTAATCCTACCCCTGTTCTGCTTAATCCCATGAATAATCAATCCAATGTAAATATGTCCTAAAGCCTCTAATAAAAACCCCGGCTGAGCTACCCACGAGGTCTTTTTCCCAAGATGGAGGTGGTGGGAAAGACCCGTGGCTGCCGGATTCTCATCTCCAAGCGTGTCTCTGGGTAAGATCGATTCATGCGATTGGGGTGGTCCCCCAGACAGATTTTGCGGGTTGGAATCCGCGACACAATGATATGTAGCTTTGAAGGGATCATCATTCAAGCATCAATCAACAAACAATAATTTAGTTCCTTCCTTGTGCCAGGCCCTGGACTGGTCTGTGGGATATCTTTGAGTGGCATTTCCATGTACTCCAGGAGTCAGCTGCATCATGAGTCCACCTAGGTTGTACTTAAAGGACTCTATTTGGAGTCAGAATGACTTTGATTTGAGTTTCCACTTTGCTTCATCTTCAATGTCTGCTAATATGTTGTGGGTCTCAGTGTCTTGGGATCTTGGACAACTATTTAATTTTCTGGACTTCAGTTTCATTATCTAGAAAATGGGAATAATAACATCTAGGGCTTTTGTGTAGTTCAACTGGAGAAATGTATGTAAAGACATTTTGCATATCATTTAATGTAATAGAAATATATGACTGTTATATCATTTCTCCTTTCAATCCCTGGTGAAGAAAAAGCCCACTTGGAGGGTAGCATCTGCTCTTTAAATAAACTAAATTGTGAAGAAAAAAAACTATAGCATAAAATAGATAAACTTAAAATAAGGACTAGAAAGGAGAACATTTTAAAACATAATGTAAAGGACACATATATACGTATATCCTATGTGCATATATTTTTTCTGCTATTTAGTCCTTGTCTTAGTTCCCAAGTTACATTTTCCATAAAATAAACTAGGATAAAAAATATCATCACAGCATCACCAACTAATCAGCATATAAACTAACCAAAGCCATCTTAAAAACATGTTCTCATTTCAAAATAGCCAGTAGTTACTACATTATTCTGAATATTGCAAAAAATATATAAGCTCGAATACTAAAAACAAATATAGGGAATTGTACTGAATGAACTCCAAATTGTTAGAATAAAAAGCAAGGAAAAATTTTCCATGTAACAAAAGAAAAAAGAAAAATAACAGGAAAGCATAAAAAGAGGGAAAAAGACGACAGGAATCTGACAACGCATGAAACGTGAAGAGGTTAAACTTACTAGATGACAAAGTCTTATTAAATATGGGTTAAAATAATAAAAATGCATCTCTAGAATTTTTATGAGACACTCAAAATGAAGCAAAAAATAAAGGAATGAGAAAATGTGTATTATACATTAGGAATAAAATACATTTCAAATTTGTCAAGTGGTATAATCATCTGACAAAGAAGATTATAAAGTGAGTACTGAGTTAAATAGACAGGTTATTTTATATTGATATGTTATACCATATACAATGATTTAACTATAATAAACTTATGTATTGAATAACAACATCTAGATATATAAAGCAATACTTTCTAATAACATAAGGAGAATTACCAAAACCACAATTGTAGCTGGAAACTTAAATTTATATTCTCTCAATATTAGAGAAAGTAGACAAAAATTATCCAGGAATATTGGGGGTTTTAATTGAAAATGTGATTTACTGTATATACATCAAATGATATACTGTATCAAAAGGGAGCATACATTCTTTTAAAAAATATCCATGGAACATTTACAAAAATTAGTAATATGCTAGGCTACCAAAGGGAACATTAGTAAATCCCTAAAATTAAGGTTCAATCAGACGGTTGTCCTTAAAAGAGGCAGCCATGGGAAGAAACAGAGACACAGGGAGAACGCCCTCTGCAGACAGAACTGGAGTGATGCAGCTCCAGGCAAGGACCCAAAAAGTGCCGGCACACTCCCGCAAGCTACAAGGAGACAAGGGAGGATTCCCCTACAGGCCTCAGGGGGCCTATGGCCCTGCAGGCACTTTGATTGTGGCCTCTAGCCTCCGGAACTGTGAAAAATTACATTTCTAAGGGTTTTTAAAAAGATTTTACTTATTTATTTTTAGAGAGAGGGGAAGGGAGGGAGAAAGAGAGGGAAACATGGACTGGTTGAGACTCTTATGCATCCAACTGGGAACCACGCCTGCAATCCAGGTATGTACCCTGGCTGGGGATTGAACCGGTGGCTTTTACTCTGTGGGATGATGGCCAACCAACTGAGCTACGCAGGTCAGGGCCATTTCTGCTGTTTTAACCCACGAAAGTCAACAAACAAAAACCCCCAAACCAAACCAAAAAGCTCAGAAAAACCAAAAAACCAACCAGCCAACATTTTTGAAACCACAAATGCAGAACATTAACATAAAAAGAATAAACAAACATACAGATAAAACCAAGCCATTTAGAAATTTTAAAAAATCTTCTCTTAAAAACTCTTGGGCCAAGGATGAAATAAAAACTGTCAAACAGATATACATACGCTAGCTATAAAGACGGTGGAGCCCAGGTGTCTCGATCCCAGTATCCCAGACTCCAGGCCGCCTACCAGAAAGCGACACCTTCATCCTGCACAGGAAACCAAACTTCTTTCCTAGCTCCGTGTTGTAATGCACCACAACCTCACAGGAACACCGTGGAGATAAAATCAGAACAGACACTGGAAGGGACTCTAGCAATTAAAATGCTACCTATAAATGCAGAGTACTATACAAAAAGCAATGAAGGAATAGGCTTGAACTGTCTTAGTGGTTGTGTAAAGAAAAGTTCTGTTAGTGAATGGGAGCACTAGTGAGTAAGAGAATGAAGATGGGCGAAGATGCGGACACTTAGCGAGCACCTCCATGTGCCACACCTGAGATGTACCTAACAGCGTACTTCCTCCCTGCCTGCGCTGAGGGAGGCAGATGCAGGAACCAGTGCGACAACCCAATGTGAGGAGCACCGAGACAGAGGCGGGCCCAGAACACAGCGCAGCTCAGAGGCGGCGCTGGTTGGTAAAGGCTTCTCCATGGATCTGGCTCTTGAGCTGATGTGGAAGGATGAGGAGGAATTAAAGAGACCAACAGGAAAAGGACAGCTGAGGACTTTTTCAGACCCACAGGTGGTGTGATGTGGTTGAGTACCAGATGGTCGTAGGAAATGATAGCTCTGAAGAAGTCAGTAAAGGCTGTATAGTGAAATGCTAGTCTATTATGTAAAGATTTTCAACTTTATCTTGAAGGTGAGGTGAAGAGAGCATGTTAAATGCAAGCGTGACCTGGTTTAATCTGGTTTCAGACATAGCAGTCCGGAAGCAGTGCCTGGGCGTGCCTGGAGTCTAGATATTGGATCCCATTCAATCTGTGGTCCAATGGCATTGAAAGTCATCTTCTTAAAATTCAAATAAATCTTGTCAGTCCCCTACTTAAAACCCTGGGTTCCCCCTTACCAGCGCCGACCAAATCTGCCGGGTCTGGCCTCTGACCACCTTTCTACCCTCATCTTATGACACTCTCTTCAGCAACTGTCTTTATTTAGCTTCCAGAATGTGCTAAGCTCTTTCCTGCCCCAGATTCTTCATTCGCGCAGTTCTCTCTTCATCTGACTGGCTCCACTCTTGCTTCAGGCTTCGGAGAAGCCTTCCCTGTATGGAAACCCTCTTCTCCAACTGTCTTCTTCCATATCGCTCACTGCATTGAAGGACAGGGCCCAAATCTGTTTCCAATTAAATTACTGGACAGTCGAATGAATAAGTAAACGAATACTCCGGGGTAAAGATGATAAAGGTTTAAAATAGGGATAATAGCAATGTATGAAAGAAAAAGATCTGAGAGGCACTAAAGAGGAAGAACTAGGTGGAATGATCAGATGAGAAGAGAAAGGAAAGCATCTAAGATGATGCCTAGGTTGGGGGTGAGGCATTCGTGGGGGTGATGTTAATCAACATTAACCCAGATAGAGAACATGAGGGAAGCAAGTCTGGGTGAGCCGGATGACGGGTTTAGGTTTAGGAAGGATGCAATGACTGGGAAGCATACCACTGGAGATAGCAGTAAACGCTGCCACAAGGTGTGTAGTATGTGAGAGAGTCTAGAGGGACTTGGAAGTGACCAGCACGCAGATACCAGTGGAAGCAGTGGAAAGATAACTGTCTAAACCTGTTCCAGGAAGAAGAAAAATAAGAGACTGCAGAGAGCAAGGAGGAACACAGAAACAGGGAGTCACAGATGCCTAAGAAGGAAATTTCTAGAATAACAAATGCCACGGGACCAAAAGCCAGACAAAGGCTGAAAAGAGCACATAAAATTTGGCAATAAAAAGGTCTCTCAGGCCCTGGCTGGTGTGGCTCAGTGGATTCAGTGCCGGCCAGTAAACAGAAACGTCGCCAGTTCAATTCCCAGTCAGGGCACGTGTCCCAGTTGGGGGGCACACAAGAGGGAACCGATGGATGTTTCTCTCCCTTTCCTCTATCTCTCCCTCCCTTCCCCTATCTCTAAAAACAGAAAAATAAAATCTGAAAGAAAATATTTTTAAAAAGGGGTCCCTTGGATATTTGACATTGCTGGCAAGATTTTGACTAATAATTAAAAAGATAGTTTTTGAGCAATGGGGAAAGGACTCATTCAGTAAGAGGCAGCAAGACTTGGCCAGGAATAAACCATGCCTGCTTATCCTCACTTCCTTTTTAACTCAGTCAGCAGCTGATAGATCACAGAAATGGTGTCGTTATTCAGAGAGACATTTGAAAAAGTCTTCTTATCCTGTTTCAGGATTCTAAGTCTTATTATCCTGAGCTCGATGATGATATAATTCCGTGAACTCTACCCAAAGAGCTTTGACTAATGGACTGATGCTTTGACTATTTGACTAACCAATCTTTTCTGATTTATTAATTTACCAGAATAAGATCAGGGAGATACCAACTCTGCTGATACCGTCCGTGAAGCTAATATATGGGATGAATGAATCTAGATCCAGGATAATTTCAATGAATTGGAATGATGAGCAAATCCTAATGAGATACAATTTAACAGAGCTCAAAGGGAAGTCCTCCACTATGTTCCTGGAAAAGGTACTCAGATACTAGCTGCAGGTCACAGTGCTTTCCTGTTTTGGGCAAAGAGACTAAGGAATCATACGAATCATAAGAAGAGTCAGGCAATGGAAGGGTGCACGGACCCCAGTGTGGTGTCTGGACAGGGACGCTCATGGCCCCACTTCTCCACTCTTCCTTGTGAGACTCCTGCAGGGCTTTCAAAGGGACTCTGATAAACAGAACATGTACCAGAGGGAGTTTCTATCATGGGGGTCACTCCAAAGCATGTCTCCAATCACATGATCAAAAGTTAAAGAAACTGGGAAGGTTTAACTTTGAGAAGACAGGGAGACACGATGTCCATCTCCAAACTTCTGATGGGCTAAATTGGAGAGGAGACATGGAAAAGATACTTGGTATGTGTGGGCTTAGAGAGTGGAACTCTCCAAGAGAGAAAGTTAGATGGGACCAGACTTTGGCTTCATATAAGGACGAACTGTCTCACATAGCTATAGCAAAACGTAATGAACAATTTAAGGAAGTAAGTCTCTTAACGTGGAACTCTTGCTTAATCAGAAGCAGGATACTGGCCATTTGACAGGGATGTTGCAGGGGGAATGTGAGCATTCAGTAGAGGGCTGATCACATGATCTCTAAGATCCCTTCTTAACCAGAAAGTCTACAATATTCTAAAAATAAAACTTTGCTATGTAAAATATGCAGCTACTGATACAAGAAAAAAATATGAGTAGTGTAAAACAGAATAAAAACCATAAATATTTTGAAATAAATAAATAAGAAAAAAATAATTAGTTACATGACTTAAGGTATGCTTCTCCAACTCTAGCTATTCAGTTTATTTACTTGGCCTACTTCCAAAACTTCTCAGTGCATCTGAAAACCCACTTCCTGGGGCCATGGGACCACGTATGGAAGGCTCTGATTTAGTGCATCTGGGCAGACTGTAATTTTTTTAAAAAGCGTTCCTGGTGATTCTGATGCTCAGGCAGGACCTGGGTTTACTTATAGGGCACTTATATTTTGCAAAAGAAATATGCATGTATGTATATGTCATGCTTTAAAAATGCAATAATAGTAAGTCAAATCAACTTGCTAATATTTAGGGCTGCTGTTATATAATATTTAAGCACCATTTCTATGCAGGGAGCACCTCATCTTTAGTATTCAAAGCTCTAACAGCTTAGAATATAAAAGTTAAAAATATCACATCTCTTGCTTTATAACTTTCAATGTAATGAACAAATCATCTCTAGCTTTTCAGCATTTCTGTCAGATAAAATGTTTTAAAAAGTAAGGAGATACTCCTTTCTAAACAAATAACAATTTCAGAAAATTAGTAAGAAAAAACTAAGAAAACGGGTGTTGTTCATATACACACACTTTTTAGCTTAAATAAGTTATTTTTCACCTTAAATTCCTACTTGGATTGGCAATGTCTCAGAAAAACATAAAAGGAAGACACAACCTTCTAAAGCTGATTAAGAGCTTACTAGTGTTAGTAAAAACCAGTGTGGGGACATTAAATAAATCAATATACAATTTCTTAAAATTACAAATATTGAAACTTTGATGTTCTTTACTTTTTCGTGTTCAACCTCCAAATCTTGTTATTCTTTTTATAAATCTAGTAAATAAAATTATTTTGAGGAAGCTTTTAGTGCTTAGTCAATTAAATTCAAGGTGGTCATTCATTCTTATTTAATGTAATAAGAATGGCATTATTAAAGTACTGACTAAATTTTCATTCTCTCCATATGCAAAGGGGAGACTCTAAGAGTGGTGTGAATTTTTAAGCATTTCTATAAGAATGAACTCCTTTTCCAGAGGAGGATAGTAAGAGGCCCTGGCGGTTACAAGTCTGTTTCCTGTCTGCTTTCATAAAGGCTTTTAGAAGGGGCACGAGAGCACTCCAACATCCAGTGCCCTGTAAACTCAAAGGATAAATCCACTGCCCACGACTTTTTGGACTTTGAAGCAAATGTTTTCTAAGACTCATTTCTGGCTAAGGCTTCTCTCCCTTCCCCTCCCAGAGGATGCAGGGACTTACTGAAGGAAGAGAGAAAAAAAGAAAGAAATCGGTCTGTAGTAGGTTTCCTGTAGAGTAAAAATCTGGCGATTGTTGGAGAATGAAGGCATTCATACAACACACGAAATCCAAAAGAAAGGGCCTTTGTATATCTATAAAAGCAATACTAGGTTGACGTTATTTGTATTTTCTGAAAGTTACAATTGTAAAGTCATTTTGCTGAAAATAATTTTTATGTAGACTCTACATTAATTGATGTAATAGTGACACTGTAATTATTGTGAAGAAATCAAATGCAAAAGTCCTTTTCCTTAGTTTCTTGGTGTAAGGCAGGTTGCCACATGCATCTCAGAGTGAAAATGATCACAACTGACCATGAACTGGCCGATCAGATAATGCTGAATTGTAATTAACGTTTACCAGAGAAGAGAGCTTTACGCCAAATTCTAAATTGGAATTGAAAGCAGACAACTTCTAAATTAACCGTTGTTGTGCATATATAATTCCTTTTCATTATGATTTTGACAGGTCAAATATTTCCAAAACTTTTTTTAGTGGAAGGAAATGCTCTACTTACAGATGCACAAGACTATGAGAAAAAGGAGGTATGTGGCCAGTTCCCGTAAAACGCTTTTCAGGTACTTCTCTCGGTTAGTGTTGCTTTCCTCCATGAGTCTTGTTCCCCAGAGACCTTTAGAATAATAATAAAGGAAAATTTGATGAATGGCAAAGGAAAAACACATAAAATAGTATAACTTTTAAGGGAGATTCTCTGTTATTATTATTAATTATTATTATTTTAGCATGTTCTGAGTGTAATGTGGAAATTGGTTTAGCAGGAGTCTTTAGTAAAAATTTAGAAAGGTAACAGGAAATGAGGGTAGTCTAAAAGAGAGATTAAATAATTGTGCTTACACATGAGCTCCTCCTGTAGAAGGGAGGATACAAGCTGGTAAGTACCCCATTACTAAACTTTGTACATGATGAAACTACATTGCAAATGGTATCTTTTAGGTCACCCCAGAGGGAAAGAAGTCCTGGTTGGAGCATCATTTCCTTATGGAAACATCTATCAAGTTCCTACCACACTGGCTGAAAATCTCTGTATCCATGTCTGTTCTTTAAGAAACTGTAGCAACTGACTACACTAAACATGCTTAGCTTAACAGGTTTTTAAAGTGCCGATTAACATACAATCTTTAAATTAAACGTAATAACTTTGCCGACTTTTGTCTTCGGAGAGAGTAAAGTCAGCAACCATGTTCTATATTTTCACAGATGGAAAAAGTGTTGGGCTGGCTGAGCAAAGATGACATAACCCTCCTTGAGACTGCTGGACAGAGTTACTGCAATTCTGGACTGGCAGACAGACATGGTGGCTGTCCAAACCCCCACTAATGAACAGTGTGGTAAAGTCACATTGCTGGTTATTTGGAAGAGACTTCATGTTTTCCAAAAAAGACAAACTTCTCCATCTCCTCAGTCAGATTAGGCTGCCTGTTAGTGGAAGCCAACCTGGTCCCTGGTTGCCTCATGCTTTTATTCCACAGACATTAACCCCTTTGATCACTGAAACTCACAGAGCGACTGAAGCCGCAATCAAGCCACACAGAGAACTGGGAAAAAACGGTCTTTCACTTGGAGGAAACGCCTTCATCACTAGTGTTCATGGATTCTTAAGGCTTATAATAATAAATTAGTTCTACTCCTAAATTTGAGTCTTTCATCTCCTTTTGCTTTCTCTTCCAAATTTCCTTTAGGAAAATCAGCATCTGGATTCAAAGACACCGTGTTACACATCGTAGGTTTCACCACACTGAAAGTGGAGCATAACTTATGACCAGGTTTGCTTCTGCCAAGATCTGGTAGTTGTCAAGGAATTACTCACTCAGAAGAAATGCAGCAAGCAGAATGTTTGTTCGCTGAAACTATCGTATTAAAGAATTATTACAAATTTATATGACATGGAAAATTACAACTCAGAATAACACCGAGGCAGCCAAATGTGAGGCTCAGTAGCCCTGGACACAGCCACACCATCTCTTCGGGTCCATTTCTCTCTGAGGCCAGGCCCCAGACACGCGCGTGAGAAGAAACTGTTAGTCTCTTTTCCATCATGACAGATTGTTGCCTTGCCTCACTGGGTCAGTGATTTCACTCTTTCCTGTGGTTTATAAACAATATAAACTAAGTCATGGTTCCTAATATTTACAAGTGGTACTGCTTGACTTATAAATAGAAAAACCAAACTCCTTTCAAATTTTATTCAAGCTAAACTGACAATGGACTATGGCAATTAAATTCTAGGCCTTCAATGAAACATTTTAAATGTAAAGAAAAAAATCCCTTCATTTGCACTTTTATTTTACTTTTTAAAATATGGTTGAATTTTAGAGATAAAGGAAGGAAAAGAAAGAGAGAAACATCAATGTGAGAAACACTGACTGGTTGCCTCCCATACACTCCCCGACCGGGGACTGAACCCACAACCTCGGTATGTGCCCTGACCAGGATTTGAACTCAGAACCTTCTGGTGTACAGGATGACGCTCCAACCAATTGAGCCACAATGGCCAGGGCTATTTATACTTTTACATAATATACTTTCATGCATTTACTTTTCTAAATTACTCTATTTACCTCCTCAAATACTTACTCCTTTAAAAGTTTCATCTAATTTCCTTACTGGGTGTGTAGGTTGAGTCTGGGTACAGGGACCTCTTTACATTTTGACAGATGAGAAACGGCTGCACCCACAAGTAGAAAAAAATAGTTGTGCTGTTGCTACTATTTCCCATGTTTACAGAGCTAACAGAATAAGAATGGTTAAGGATAGAGTTCCGAAATGTCACCATTCTTCAAAATCAACTGTTGTCTTTCCCACAATTGTCCCAGGTGTGGAGGGAGTACCTTCTGGGCATCCCACGCACTCGTGTTCAGAACGTAAGGCGTCTTTAGCTGTTACAGAGAACCTGCAATGCGGGGGGCCCTGGGCAATGTCTCGCTTCCTTCCTGTGTGCCAGGGTGCTTGGTCATTGCCAGAGCCCAAAGTCGGAGCACGTCATCGAAGGTGTATATTCCCTTGTGCAGTGTTGTTAATATCAACACAGAGGAACTCAGAGATGGACAACAGAAAACACAAAAGATGTCCCAAATAACTGACTTTGAAAAAAATGCCGCCATCTTTGCAACTATTTTATCCAAACGCTTCCAAAATCTTTTTACTTTGTAGTACATAAAAAAATCAGAGAGAATGATGCAGTGAAGTCCTATGTATCTCTTACCCAGCTTCAACAACTGTCAGCTCAACACCAGCCTCCACTCACCCATTCCTCCCTCCCCGTTATTTTGAAACTAATCGCAGCTATCGTATCATTTCATCTGTAAATATCTCAGTTCCATGGTAAAAAAGATTCTGTGTGGATCTTTTGCCTCGGATTAACCTTGTCCCAAGTAAAACACACTAAACCCTTATGTCTTTACTGATCATGACAAAGGACAATGTAGGGACTTGGAGTCAGGGCTGAGTTCAAACGAGGCTCAGTCACGCACGGGCTAAGACCTTCTCTAACGCCATGAGCCTCTACCTCCTCATCTGAAAATGGGAGGGGGCGCCTCTTTGCGGGGTTGCTCTGGGAAGGGGAATTCTGTGTAAAGCCTGGAGAGTGGCTGGAAGAGGCCTGTCTATGCTCCGGAAGGAGGTCTATGTATAAGATGTCCCACTTCCGATGCCTGAATGTCAGAATAGTGTAAAGACCCAAATTTGTATGGACTTTGAGTTCCTTCTGAATAGCCTGACTAGATGCTCATTGCGTTTATATCGCAGGAGAATCCTGTCTCTGTGCTCAAGCACATGTGGGCCTTGTTTAGACAAATACAATCCTCCCTAATATTCATTTGAATTACAGGGACACCTTCAGAAAAATCTATGACTTTTTTATTACTATAGGTCCATTTCCTAAAGAAAAGTCATTACATGACATTGGCTCCTGAATCTCAAATTCTAGTCAGCCCTCGCGCGAGGCGCAGACAAATATATATATGCCTGTTACCCAGCAGTTCCGACCTGCACATTCCACAGACACTCCCACTCACAGAGCCCTACCTGAGCTTTGTCTTTTTCTAGAAACCTACCTTCCCTGTTTGGGTTCCCAGTACCAAGCCAGAGACATGGGTTTCATCCTAGAACAGGCTCTTTCTTAACCCTGGCAGGGAGCTGGACCGTGATTCTGTTCAATCGCACACCCTTCCACGCCAGCTCCCGTGGCCTTGTCACACGCTTGTCACCCGCCTCCGGCAGACCTCTGCTCGCCCGTTCTCCCAGCAGCCAGTGCCATCCACCTTACCCCATCCTCCACATTCTTGCTAGAATCATCTTCAGATCGATATGTGATCATATCAGCCCCCTGCTTGAAGTCCCCACTGGCTTTAACTGTCTACAAGAAAAGGTATCAAAGAGCTATAGGCTCGCTTGGTCTTATTTCTGCTATTTTTCCCCTCATCCACCGCCTCCCCGCCCCCATCCTTCAAAACATAAATCAAGTTTAACCTCCTCTGGCCTCGCTTCTTTGAGTCCCTCCCATACATGAGACCTGGCATGGTAATTATTTAATTACATCTCTGTTTTCTCTACTAAACTCAAAGCTCCTTGAGAGTTGGAATACTGTATGATTCATCTCTATGTCCTTAGTACTAAGCACAAAAGAGAATCTCCATAAATGTTTGTTGACTGAACAAATTTTGTTACTAGCATAAACTTATCGAAGAGTAGCAACCCTCCCTCAAAAAAAATCCCCACGGCAATAAAAATACAACACCTCATTGTTCAAAATTTGTACAAATAAAAAGGGAAAAGGCAGAAGTGATGAAATGAGGTTTGGATTAAAATAAAAGGAAAGTCACAATGGCCAAAAGGTGAAAACAGCCAAAGTGTTCATCAGCTGATGAATGGATAAACAGAATGTGGTACGCACACTGGAATATTACTCAGACACCAAACAGAACGAAGTTGGGATACATGCCACAACATGGAGAAACCGTCAAAGCATGAACTAAGCCAGACACGAAAGGACAAATACTGTATGATAACAATAATACCTGAGGTGCCTAGGACAGGGAAATTCATAGAGACAGAAAGTAGAATGGAAGTTAGCAGGGGCAGGCAGGAGGGGGACGGGGAGCTGGGGCTTAATGGGTACAGTTTCTGTTTGGGATGGTGAAAAAGTTCAAGAAATGGACAGCGATGAGACAACAGAGTGAATGGAAAAGAGGTTTCCGTTTGTTACAACAGCTTAGCCTACCCCGACTAATACAGCTAGTACTTTATGATTTCTCCGGAAAACAAAACAAAAGCACGCATGTCTAAAATAACAAACAGAAAATGACTTTAACAAATTAGTACACAAATTCATACACAGAACATATTCGACTTTGGAAATTCAGAAAATATTGATAACTCATGTAGAGTGTCAAATTGTATCTTTGCACTAAAAAGAGTTTGTTAAGACAAAAGTAAACTATTTGCTTTTTTTAAAGGTATGTTGGGGGAACCTTTAAGTTTGGGGCAGTCTTTAAATTTTTCAGCCTTCCTTCACTTGTTTTGGTCTGGGCCTTCAGCACCTCCCCTGTAGCTGCCTCCTACTTGGTCCTCCTGCCCGGCTCTGCGCTCTGTGAGCGCCCTGCACAGCACACTGCCTGACTCACACTCCCCTCAGCAAGTTCTGCTCTGCTCAAAAACTTTCAGCCACTTTGGGATGCTAGGATATACACTGTTAACCCCTTGGTTAGACACAATGCTTCCCGGAGGCAGGCCTCAAACATTTTTTCTCTACTATCTTACTTCAGTTAAGAAGATAGATCTAGCCACAGTTCAAGGAGCAAAAAGGACCATTTGTTGTCTTTCTTGGGTTCTTGTCATTAAACAACACAAGAGTACGTTGAAGCTAAAAGGAACCTGGGAGGTTCCTCTCCCATTTTATAAATGAGCGCCTGAGGCCCAAGAAGTTTGGGTGTGCTGCAGAAAGCCACAAAGGCAGGCGACCTCCAGGGAAGTCCCTGAGCAGCCAATCTGGAGTAATCGCTCCTACCTTTAGAAACTGAAAGCTACTTTTTGTCATTATTCTAGAGCAGGACTCACAAAACGCTTGAAAGATTTCTGTCATTGGTACCCCAAGAGAGGAAAAAAAAATCACAACTCATTCACGGTTATTTATTTTACTTTTCTGGGCTTGTCTAGTTAAAAGGATCATGATTTACTATTACATATTAACTTATAAGAAACTTCTCTCACTTCAAGGAATATTTTTTAAAAACACGTTTAAAACAATGCAAAATAATACAGTTGACCCTTGAACACAGGTTTGAATGGAGTAGGTTCACTTAGACCAGGACTTTTTTCAGTTGACCCATCCCATTTAAAGTCCAGCTGTTCAACGGGCAGCTCCGCGGCTGGGCACCCGCACTTGCGGAGGGCCGAAGGTCAGGGCCCCCCTCCTGGTTGTCCAAGGGTCAACTGTTTATAATTTGGGGTTTGAACCTTAAAAGTAATAGTCTTTTAGTAATCTGCTCACACAGGTTATTCAAAAAGGATCTTTTGTTCCCCATCATGTTCTGAATCAAATTAACTAGCATAAGCACTAATGTAAAACAAGTAGCAAAATGTACACCTTTTAGAATTTACACTTTAATATGTAAAGTACAACATGGGAGAGACTTGTTATGCATTTTACATGCCTCATCTCATTTAATTGTTCGAAGTCATGAACTAAATATTATGAATTTTAAAATGCAAAAATTGGGGGACCAAAGAGGTTAAGTAATTTGCTCAAGGTCACATGGCCAATGTGTGTTGGGAGGGGTCTACATGCAGCCCTGACTTGGTCTTAATCACCTTGCTGTAAAAACACCTGGGTGTTGTGTGTGTGTGTGCGTGTGCTATATCTTCAAAACTGACAGAAAGATTAGAGAAGGGAAGGGAAATTTTCAAAAGAATTGAGAATGAAAACTCTTTAAAAGTGGAGATTAAAATAATTCAGGCGTAAAAGCAAATGCAACTCTTTCCCAAGGATGTTTCTGACAAAACTTTGCAAAAACACGATTCCCATCTGCTCTTGGAAAATCTGTGTCCTCTTAACAGACACTGGCAAGTCTGAAAAACCGTTCCCTGCCTGTTGGAGAGCTGGGTGCACTGAACTAACACATTTACACGCAGCTGGTATCCGGTGACTTCGATGTTTTGTTGCAATTTCAAAGAACATTAATTTCGTTATTTAAAAACATACTTCTAAATTTTAAAAAACAATGCAACTTTTTTTGCAACTGCTTTAGAAAAATGCCTAGAATTAGAAATGGCCAAATAATAACTGTTTTCAAAGATATAATTTTATTCTATTCGCGGTGTTCTCAACAGCACCCTCCCTCAGAAACAACCACACACATCAAAACATCAATGACAACCCAGGGACTCCTCCCACAATTTGGGTAACACCCTGCTGTTACTCTTTCGACAGCGGGATGAGGGGCGACGACCTGTGGAAGATCATGGGTGCTAATATAGAATTTTCGTTTTAATTTAGTGAAATCAGCAAGTATATGGTGTGACCACCATTAGTTGTACTATTCATTTTCTCCTACTATAAAAAAAAAATTCAGATGTGGCCTTCCACTTTTATACGACTTTCACTTATTTCCAGAAGTAAAAAATATGCTAGCATTTCTTCTTCTAGAGAAGGACGCATCCAATAAACTTGCACCGACAAGGGCGCAGCGGAATTCGGCTCTGGGTACCGGAAACCGAGCAGAACGAGCAGAGGTGGGGACGCGCTTCCCAGGCGGGCGGGGACGCGGGGGGATGCCAGGTGGATCCCCGAAGAGCCCGCCGCGGCGGGCGAAGGCTCGGCCGGCGCCCCGCGGTTCAGGTTGGAGCACCGGCCGCTGCGGATCGCGCTCTTACCTCGCAGCCCGCGAACCAGCCTCTCGGCCCAGGCCACTCGCGGCGGCTGGCCGTCCAGGGGGAGGTGGCGATGCAGCGGGTCCCCCGCGCCGGCCGGGCCGGGGCTCGGCGGGCTCGGGTCCTCTCGCCCGCGCCGCCTCCCGCTCGGGCGCCCGGCGCCGTGGTAGCCCCCCAAGCCCCGGCCGCGGGCGCCCGCGGAGCTCACGGCCGAGGAGGCGGCCGACCTCCGGCTGCCCGGGCGCCACTCCACGTCCATCTCCACCACCATTCCCCCTTCTTCCCCTTCCACCTCCTCCTCCTCCTCCTCCTCCTCGGCCTCGAAGCCTGGGTTGTCACGGCTCCACGCCTGCCGCGAGCACGACGAGAGGGGAGGGGACGGGGAAGCGGAGGCTCCGGCCGGGGGGTCCCGCGCGGTCGCCTGCCGGATGCGCTCCATCTCGATCTCCAGGCCCCTCTGCTCGCGGAGGCCGCCCGGGGCCGCGCCGCCCGCCGCCGGCCGGCCCGGGCCCGCCGCTCGGGGCGCGGGCGGCTGCTCCGCGTCCCCCGGCAGCTGCGGCTGCACGCGGCTCGAGTTCACCATCGCGGTCACTGGCGCCCCGCGCGCCGCCGCCCCGAACGGCGCTCGGCGCCGCCCGCCGCAGGAGCCATGTTCCCTTCTTCCCGGGGCCGCCGCCCGCCGCTCCCCGCCCCCGACCTCCCCGCCGGCCCGCGTCCCCCGCCCGCCCCCTCGGCCCGCCTCCCCCTCGCCGCGCCGCGCCGCGCCCAGCCGCCCCGGCGCTGCGGGGGGAGGCGCGAGGGAGCCGAGTCCGGCGCGCGCCCACGTTCCCTTCGGGGGAAAGGGTCCGGGCGCCGAGCGGGTCCCTGATCCGGCCACTCGCCCGCCAGCCCGCCTTTGGGAAAAGGGCACTTGGAGCAGTCACAGTCTGCGCGACCCCGAGTTCGTGTTTGGGTCCCCGTTCACCGGCAGTCACTGCTGCCTTGATTTACCAAAGTGCAGAGAGAAGAGGAGAGGAGAGAGAAGAGAGGAGAGAGAAGAGAGGAGAAGAGAAGAGAAGAGAATTTTGTGGGATGGTGTGATCTAGTGAAATTCCCCCTCAGCCGGGGTACGAAAGCTTTTCTTCCTTTGAAAACTACAAACTACTAATGTTAACTTCCTTGGCTTTTGACGGCGCGCCTCTCCGGCCTTCTGTTGCATTTCGGATTGTTTCTTCAGTCGTTGGTTAACTCCTCTCTCCGCCCTTGTGGGACCCCGTGGATTCCGCCCTGGGACTGTCAGATCGCTGGCGTTCCCAGGGCGAGCTCACCCCTCCCTCTCCCCGACACCCCTGCAGGGGCCTTCGCTGGCGCCTGAGTAACAGAATCTCACCCCAGGCCCCAGGTCCAGAACTTTATTACCACTCCACTGAGACATCAACTCTGTGCTCTGCAATTGTCTGAAACTTAGCTTGCCCCAAACTAGTTGTATTTTCCCCTGCTCTAGTAAGCCTGCTTCACATCCTGAATCCGCGTTTGAGATTTGAGGTCTTGTTGTCCTCCTCACTTTCCAAGCTACACTTCACGATATTCTCATCCCTTCTCACCCTACACCTCCTCTTCTCCAAATCTCGTTACTCATGCTGCACACAGGTCTCTCTGGTAGGACCTCTGTTTTCTCGTTCTCCTTGTTACTGGTTTAGTCCAAGGCCCTTATTGCAGGTCTTGTTCTGCTCCACATTGAAACAACATACGTATCCATTCCACCTCCAATCTCCGCTTCCCGGGCTCCACTGTTCCCAAATTATATTCCAGAACCAGAGCTGCTCATGGCACACTGAGGTTTAGACACCTCTGGGGGCTTCTGAGAACTTAAAAGATAAAATTTAACTTCCGTACTTTGGCTTCCTAAATTTTCATAAACTTGTCCTGCCCTTGTTTGTTAGTACTGCCATAACAAAGGCACAGACTGGGTGGCTTAAACAATGGAAACTAATTTCCTCATGCTAGAAGTTTGAGATCAAGGTGTTGATTTCTTCTGAAGCCTCTTTCCTTGGCTTGTAGATGGCAGTTTTCCACTATCCACACACGGTCTTTTCTCTGCCAATGTCTGAGTCTCCTCTTCATATAAGGGCAGCACTCATATTGGATTAGGGCCTATCCTAATGGCTTCATTTTAACCTTTTGTTCATTTTTATTTTATTTAATTTATTTATTTTTAGAGAGCGGGGAAAGGGGAAAGAAAGAGAGGGAGAGAAACATCAATGTGAGAGAGAAACATTGATTGGCTGCCTTCTGTAAGCACCCGGAACTGGCAACCCAGGCATGTGCCCCAAATTGGAATCAAACTGGCCATCTTTTGGTTTTCATGATGACAACGACCAACTGAGCCACACTGGCAGGGGCCTAATTTAACTGCCTTTGAAAAACCGTGTCTCCAAATGTCTCATTCTGAGGGACTGGGGGTTAGGACTTCAATGTATGAACTCTTGATGGGGATACAATTCAGCCCATGACAACTTCCCATCTACTTTTCTAGCATGGTTTCCCATCCTGTACATCCACGTACAACATCTTTTGTTGCTTCCCCATGTGCTCATAAATATGCTGCTTGTGTTTAGGTATTCATGGCTACCTATCACCTGACCCTGCAGTTTACCTATTTAGGTACCCATCTTTTGCTTAAGACAGTGCTGGTGGGCTTGGAGCACAGGCATGGCTCATGCTATACACCAATTCATTCTGAAGACCTTTCCTGGGCATAATGAGTGGAATATGAAACAGCTCCTGCCATCAAAAGGAGACTGACAAATAAAACATGAATAACTGTCCTGGGTCAGGGTTACGATGCGAGATTTGCCAAAGTCACTGAGGCCCTGCAAAGCATCCCTGGACTGCATAGTCAGTGGACTCAGAACAGACACATGGCCAGAGGAGTGTCAGGTCTGAAATGAGAGCACAGAATCTGAGCGAAAACACTGCACTAGAGCTGGAGAATAGCTCTACTGCAGTGTTTTAAAAACTATCAAAAGATTATCAGCGTCACTTCTGGCACTTGTTAAAATACAGATTCTGGGTCCCCACTCTGAATTATTGATTCAGAATCTCCAGGATTTCAGGCCGAATCTTCTCTTTGCGTTCTGGGGCATCATCCTAAGTTTGAGAAGCACCAATATGTCCCAAATGGATGGGCTTTCATGAAACATTTACCCAGTATTCCTATTGCTTACCACCTGTGATGCCATTATCTGGATAGATAGAAGAAATTTCAGTGGTCCTTGAATCAGACTTACTCGTTGGCTTGTGCCTACACTGTGCTAATCCCGAACCCTGGGTGCCGATCCTGCTCTACCAGGTCCTAGCTGTGTGACCTTGGGAGAATCGTTTTTCTTCCTATGCCTATAAAAATTGAAATAGTGTTCAGGTCACAGGGTTGTTGTCAGGGTTAAGTGAATTAATGCAGGCAAGGCATGCAGAATACTGTCTGGCACATGGTAAAATGCTCAAGTGTTAGCTATCATTAGCTCTTAGATCTTAGTTACGATAAAAATTTTCATCTGTTTTAAATTGTGCATTTGGGAGTCTTTGTCCCAGCCAAACTAGGATCTTTTTGAGGACAGAGGCTCCATGCCCACCACAGAGCATTCCATAACACACTTCTTGGGCAACTACTATACTCCAGGCACAGCACTAGGAGAGAATGCAATCAATGAAACAGGTGAAAAGCCCAGCCCTTGAGGAGCTTACATTCCCTCAGTATTTGTTGAGGGAATGAATGGATCTAGTGAGGTGCCATAATTTTCAGTCACACAACTAAAACTTTGACAGAGCCTGGGGTTTTCTAATTCTTCATGTAGCGCTCTATTAACGTCCACATGCCAGCTCTGCTCCTCTGGGCTCCAGCGGCCCTGGAAAGAATTTAAGCCCCGATGAAGCTATGACAGAGTCACAGCTCAAAATGCTATTTTCAGATTTGCGATATTTGTTCCCAAATATTTTTTTGGTTTTCCATAGTTCAAGGTTTAGAAGACAGCAGATTACTGCTTAGTGTGTTAATTTCTTGTCTGTTCTTACTATTGTTTTGCTAGTAGGTCTATAGTTCAGAGACCTACGGAAGAGAATCCTGAATGGGAAAACAACAATATCAAGGAATAATGGAAAATAAAAATTAATTTAATTACTATCTATCCATTGGGTTCAAATTCTGCACTTTTATTGTGCATAGTAAATGACATTATTATTTTAGTTAGAATATGCTAAACAGAACAAAACACTATTTGGACAGATCCTTTGAGGGGTCATAATCTCATTGGAGAGATACACATACTTAGTCTAAATAACAATGGATAGCAGAATATTAATTTAGTATAAAGTTATTAATGAAGACTTTCAACTCTAAAGGGGGCTGAGAAGACAGCCTGCTGGCATGGGGTGGGGGGAGACCCCAGATGTGTATTAAGAAGTACAGACTCTATTTTGTAATTAATAGTAATAGGCCTTTTTAAAAGTACAGTGTCAATTATTTAAAACAAAATCTGAAAGATTTTTGCCAAGACTATCCCCTTCTCTGGAAAAGTATTCAGGTTGATTGAAAATGTGTCCACACATACATAATTCAGAATTAGTTGTGTGCTTACCCAAAATTTTAATTGCAAATCATTGCAAGATATGTGATTTAAAAAATTCGCAGCAATATTTGTGTAATATAATTTGGTCCTAAACCTTACATGTCAGGACTGTCACTACTAATTTCAGTCTTAGTCTTCGTAAACCCGACACCAGCCATCCAATATGTTTCACATGCAATACTATTCATTTTTTCTGGCTTATTAATGTTCTCTTCTGTACTTTTACCTCAGCACAGTTTTTTCCCCTTCAGAGCTGCTAGCTTTTGCTAAAGCAGTCCTCCAGGCAGTAAATTTCTTTCCCTGTTCCCACAATTCCTTTCTTTAATATTCATCTTAAAATTCTGTATCTCACCTAAAATTTTCCCCTAATAGTTAAGTGAGACGTAGAAACATATTTTTCTTCATCTGGTTCCCACAATCATATGCCATATTACAGATTTCAACACTCTATAGGGCCTGAAATATCCTGTTGGATAGATAACAGCATGGGTTCTATTTGACTTTATTTCATCTGTGTGGTAGGTTCTTCTGGGGACATGAACACAAAGTCCACCTCTTAGCCACTGTGGACACTCAGAAAAGCTATTTTAAAAAGGCAACTTTAAAACAGTCCAGTCTGATTTAATACTTAGTTTTCTTCACATGGCTGACTTCTGTATTATTAGATTTGCCTGTTTGTTTCCTGTTTTGCTTTTATTTCCAGTGTAAACCAATGAAGTAGACACAGCTGAAGAACAAGTTGGTCGTGCAGATTCCACCTTCACAAGGAGTCTCTGGCATGTGTGATGTTGCCTAGCAACCACACAAACAAGCATGTTTCTTCCTCAATTATTTTCCCAGTCCTTATTTATTCAAGGAGATTCTAAAATAAATTTTTACCACTTGACATCTGAAGTTATTAGAAAAAAATTTGCTTTTTGGGGCTTTATAAGAACTGCTATTCATACCAAAGTTTTTACTTTATTTCTCTACTGTTGTGATAACATAAGGCTAAGATTTGTTCTTTTCTTCGTGTCTGGAGTTTGGATCGAGTGTATTCCTGCCTCTGAGAGGGTGACCGTGGCACCGCTGTTGGCTGACACTGTTGTTCCGATGACCTAACCTCTCTATCTCATTTTCCTGCTCTGAATAATGAGGTTGAATACTGACCTTACTGATTCCAACATAATTTTTGTTGAAGAGATATTGAAGGGATATTAATAAATTCATCAAGCAATTATAGAGTCTCCAATAGATGCTAAGGACCATGTTAGATTCCTAACTTCAAGGGAATCAAGTCTTACAAGTTCAGGATGCCTGGGAATAGCCTTCATTTTTAAAAATTTATATTTTATTGTTTATGCTATTACAGTTGTCCCAATTTTTTCCCCATTGCCCCCCTCCACCTGGCATGCCCCCTCCCTCAGGCAACCACCACACCATGAACAATGGTTCCATGTCCATGGGTCATGTGTGTAAGTTCTGTGGCTACTCCATTTCCTATACTGTACTTCACATCCCCATGGCTATTCTGTAACTACCTATATGTACTTCTTGATCCCCTCACCTCTTCACCCATTCCTTTACACCCCCTTCCCATCTGGCAACCATCAAAATACTCTCTGTTCCATGATTTTGTCTCTGTTCTTCTTGTTTGCTTAGTTTGTTTTATAGATTCAACTGTTGATATATATTTATTCCATTTTATTGTTCATAGATTTGATCTTTTTTTTTTAAATAAGTCCCTTTAACATTTCATATAAAAATGGTTTCATGATAATGAACTCCTTTATTTTATTTTTCTTATCTGGGAAGTTCTTTATTAGCCTTTCAATTCTAAATGATAGCTTTGCTGGATAGAGCAGTCTTGGCTGTACGTCCCTGTTTTTCATGACTTTGAATATTTCTTGCCAATCATTTCTAGCCTGCAAAGTTTCTTTTGAGAATGAGAAATCAGCTGATAGTCTTATGGGAATTCTCCTGTAGGTAATTAACTACTTTTCTCTTGCTGCTTAAGATTCTCTCTTTATCTTTAACCTTTAGCATTTTAATTATGATGTGTCTTGGAGTGAGCCTCTTGGCATCCATCTTGTTTGGACTCTCTGTGCTTCCTGGACCTGCATGTCTATTTCCTTCTTCAAATCAGGGAAGTTTTCTTTAATTATTTTTTCAAATAGTTTTCCAATTTCTTGCTCTTTCTCTTCTCCTTCTGGCACTCCTATGATGTGAATGTTGGAATGCTTAAAGTTGTCCCAGAGACTGCTCACTCTATCCTCATTCCTTTTTTGGATTCTTTTTTCTTCTTCGTGTTCTCATTGGTTGTTTTTTGCTTCCTTATGTTCCAAATCATTGATTTGACTCTCTGCTTCATCCGTTCTACTGTTGTTTCCCTATAAATTGTTCTTTATTTCATTTAGTGTATCCTTTGTTTCTGACTGGATCTTTTTTATGCTGTTGAAGTCCTCACTAACTAAGTTCTTTGAGCATTTTTATAGCTAGTGTTTTGAACTCTGCATCTGATAGATTGCTTATCCCCATTTCATTAGTTCTTTTTCTAGGGTGTTGACTTGTTTTTTCATATGGGTCACATTTCATTGTCTCCTCATTTTGGCAGCCTCCCTGTGTTTGTTTCTATGTATTAGGTAGAGCTGTCTTGGTAGTGTGGCCTAATGTAGTAGGTGTCCTGTAGGGTCCAGTGACACAGCCTCCCCTATCACCCAAGCTGGGTACTAGAGGTGCCCCCTTTTGGGGTGCTCTGTATACCCTGCTCTTGTAGTTGAGACTTGATTGCTGTTGGCAGGTCAAGAGGAGGGATTTACCAAAGCCAGTCAGCTGCAAGGACTTGCTGTGACCACTGAACACCATCCTCCACCTTCCATGGAGGATCAGCTTTGCAGAGGAAGGGTGGTGGTGCTCTGATATGGTCTGTAGCTGTGCACTGGGTACACAGGCTCTATGGTAACCCAGGCTGTACAGGCAAAGGTCAGCCTCCACCTGTGTTCTGCCTAGGACCACCCTTCATGAGCTATAAAGCAATCTGAGATAGCTGCTACTTGTGTTGGGCTTGGAGGTTCCCAGGCAAAGCCAAGCTGTGAAGCTAGGCTGGCTGTTAGTGCCAGGCCCAGGGCCACCTAGCAAGAGGTATGTGGTCTGAGGCTCGCTCAGGCTGATTGTTGCTTGTTTGATAGAGTTTATGAAGTTGTGAAGCATTAGCCAAGACTAGTCATTCATATGGGAAAGCAACTTGGGTGGGCCCATAAGTAGGTGTTTCTGGGTTTCTCTAGGGTGGGACAAACAGTGTTAGCCAGGTTTATGGAGTCTCAGATTTGGCACCAGCATGCTGGTTCTGTGGCTCTGTGAGAGGAGTGTTCAGACAAGGGACAATGGCTTCTGCTCACCTTGATCCGGACACTTCAGTGTCTCCCTGTATGCTACTGGTGCCTTTCAAGTTGCTATCCTGGTGCTGGAGCTCATAGGGACTGAGTCTGTGTTAAGTCTGTGTATGGGTTCTTTCAGACGATTGCTTGGAACTCCAGAAGTTTCTTCCACTGACTCAATCCCTGCTGGTTTTTGCAGCCAGAAGTTGTAGGGACTTATCTTCCTAGCCCTGGAACCCTTGGCTGAGGGAGCTGGTTTGGGGCTGGGACTTTTTGATCCTGAGGTATCCCTCCCAAATTTTTATCTACCACATGTGGCTATGGGACCAGCCTGTTCCACGTCTCCACCCCTTCTACCAGTCTGGATGGATGTGGTTTCTTTAATTCCGTAGTTGTTGGACTTCCATTCAACTCAATTTCTGACTGTTTTGAGTGATGGTTGTTCTATATTTTAGTTGTAATTTTGATGTTGTTGTGCAAGGAGATGAGCCATGTCTGCCTACGCCACCATCTTGACTGGAAATTAGGAACATTCCTATATCACTCTGAAGCCCTTTTCTATACCTCGTAAAGACTTATGAATCTTTTTAAACTTAGGCATCATCTTCTGTGAACTACCTTAGCTGTGATCCTGACCCCAGATTGAATTTACTTGCCCCTGTACCCTGTAAACCAAAAGTGTCAAACTCATTTTCACCAGGGTCCATGTCAGTCTCACGGTTTCCTTCAAAGGGCCAAATGTAATTTTTGGACTGTATAAATGTAACTACTCCTTAATAGTTAAGTGAGAGCTTGGCGCTGCCACCAGGTAGAAACAAGGTGCCAGGCCAGATAAAACAAGGTGGAGGGCCGGATTCGGCCCAAGAGCCTTCTGTTTGCCACCTGTGCTATAAGCCTTGATCACAACATTTACCTCATTGTGTTGAAAATATCTGTTAACACTGTTGTTTTATTGACTAGAAGTTAAGATCCTAGAGAGCAGAGACCTTGGCTTATTTGGTTTGTTGTTTAGTAGCTCATCAACAATATTTTCTTGGGGAACAACTCTCTCCCATTCTGAATCCATTCTGGTATGCCTCGGATGTGGCTGATACCAGCCCTAGCTTCCAAGTGGTAAGCACGGAACTCAGGGTGGGCAAACCCTGGAGCATCATGTTAAGTTGGCCTCTGTGCGTGGTAGTTAAGAACAGGCATAAATCCGGTTTTGCTCAACAGAAATCAGGACAATACTTCTTTTTCTGAGTAATTGGAAAAGGAAAGCTTCCCTACCCACTATATTTGGAGTTGTAAGGATGTAAGTCTAGACAAGCTGGCAGCCAAAACCTGATGCTCAGAGGAAAAGTGGAGCCAATAATATATATTTAAAAAGTAGGTATGATGTGAAACTAGAAGTACAGCCTAATTGAACCAGTAGTCAAGGTATTTAAGAACACCGTGAAAGACATTTTTATTATTTGTCATATCCCAGTTTTGTTAGCTGCAGGTATGATATTTGTCATTCACATCTTTTTTCAAATTCAAAAAATTTTTGAATAATGTAGGGCCAAGAACAGAGCTTTTTGGAATACTGTGTAAAGCTTTTTCTCTTTACCAACTCAAATTTATTCACTATTATTATTTTGGTATTGTTTCTCAAAAACTTTGAATACAAAATACAACTATACTTTCATTAACCCAGATTTTCCAAAGTGATATCAAAAAATTTTTTAAATGCCCTTCGATGCCAACATAAATGAGACTTACAGCATCCTCAGATCCATAAAACTTTATGGAATACCTGTTTAATGTCCATCTAGCCAATTTTAGATATGATTAAAATGCAGAAGAAATTGCCCATGACTGTAAGAAGCTTGTAATTTGCTTGCAAAGATAAGCTATACACAGATAAAGCAATTACCCAATAAGCTCTGTATGGCATCTGGGAAAGTTTTGCTGTTCTTTTTTAAGTAACAGTCTATAGTCTAACTCCTAGGGATTCTGCTCTGATTCATTGAGTCTTATGTGGGTACTAGGAGATGGGGAAAGAGCAGGTTCTGATGACATCACTAAAAGAACTTAGAGCTAACCCCTGGACTTCATTGGCCAAGAATTTCCTTTATAATTAATTTATTTTAAGTTAGATTTTCCATTCTTTGCAATTGAAATAGACTTGAGTAGATGTAGGTCATACAGACTTTAAGAGCTGTGTTCGTAATATGCAGTAGGTGGTATATGAACACATAATTGGGCCACCTGGTGTGAGCTAAGTGTGCTAAATAAGACATATAGGGTGTCTAGCTTAGCCTCCCTGTCTGAAAAGGTTAGAGAGACTTTGTGGTATATTAAACCCTACCTTTCCTTTTTAATAATATTAAATTACAACTTTGAAAACTTGATGCAAATAACATTCCAAGGGATCCTTTAAAAATGTCTTTTTAGGTGGAGAGATTGAGAAGCACAGATTTATAGTTACAAAATAGTCATGTAAATTACAGCATAGGAAATGTAATGAATAATATCATGATAAATATGTATGGTGCCAGGTAGATACTAGAAATATCAAGGTAAACACTTAGTAAAGCATATGATTGTCTACCACCTGAAACTAATATAAAATATTGAATGTAAACTGTAATTTTAAAAAGTGTTAAGTTTTTTTATTCTCAAGTATTTTTTAATAACAGAACTTTATAATTTTGATACAGTCCAATTTATGAATTTTTTCTTTGTGGATTGTGCTTTTGATATCATATTTTACAATAGAAATGTTTGCTTCACCCAATGCTGTGAAAATTTTCTCCATGTATTTTCTTCTAGAAGTTTTATAATTTCAGGTTTTACATTTGGGCATATAATCCATTTTTTAGATAGTTTTGTATTTGGTGTGAGATATGGTTTGAGATTTTATCTTTCATTCTTTCTATTTTCTTCTCTTCCTTCCTTCCTTCCTCCCTTCCTTCCTTCCTTCCTTTCTTTCTCTCTTTCTATCTCTCTCTCTGTCTCTCTCTCTTTCTTTCATGGATATCTAATTGTTCCAGCACCTTTAGGTGAAAAGACTATCCTTCCTCTAATAAATCATGTTTACATCATTGTTGAAACTCAATTGAACTTCTGGTCAAGATGGAGGCCTAGGTAAACATGGCTCACCTCCTTGCACAACCACATCAAAATTACAACTAAAATATAGAACAACCAGAACTCAGAACCATCAGAAATCAAGTTGATTGGAAGTCTGATAACTATGGAATTAAAGAAACCACATCCATCCAGACTGGAAGGAGGGGTGGCGATGCACAATGGGCTGGTCCCACATTAATGTGTGGTGGAATGTAGCTGTCTACTTGGTGCACAGGCTCTGGGGTTTCCTGGGTGGTGCAGGCCAAGGTCAGCCCCACTTATGTTCTGTCTGGGACCACGCTGCATGATCTATAAAGCAATCTTCAGATGGCTGCTACTTGTGCTGGGCTTGGAGGTTCCTAGGTGAAGCCAAGCTGTGAATCTAGGCTGGCTGCTGCTAGTGCTGGGCCTGGGGCCACTTAGCAAGAAGTTCAGAGGTTTGGGGCTTACTGAGGCCAGTTGTTGCTTGTTTGATAGGATTTAGGAAGTTGTGAAACTTGAGCGCATCCCAGCCTTTCATACACAAAGTTACCGTTACCAGCTCTTAGTTGGGTGGGACAGAGCCTCAGAGGATCTGATCTCTAGGGTGGGACAAACAGTGTTAGCCAGGTTGATGGAATCTCAGATATGGCACCAGCTTTCGGGTTCCCTGGCTCTGTGGGGGAAGGGCTCAGGAAAATGATAATGGCCTTTGCCCACCTCTCTCTCTGGGAGAAAGCTGTCCCCACCCCATCCGCCATCCCCACCCCACCTTGATGCCAGACACTTCAGTTGCTCCCTGTATGCCATTGGTGTCTTTCAGGCTCCTACCGCAGTACTGGAGCTCAGAAGGAGTGACTCTGAGTAAATCTGTGTGTGGGTTCTTTAAGAGGAACTGTTTGAGACTTCAGAAGTTTCTTTCACCAACTCAATCACCACTGGTTTTTGCAGCCAGAAGTTGTGGGAGCTTTGGAATCCTTGGCTGAGGGAGCTGGTGTGGGGCTGGGACATTTCGATACAGAGGTATCCCTCCCAAATTGTTATCCAGCCTGTTCCACACATCTGCCCCTCCTACCATTCTGGATGGATGTGGTTTCTCTAATTCTGTAGTTGTTGAACTTCCAATCTACTCAAATTCTGACAGTTCTGAGTTCTGGTTGTTCTATATTTTAGTTGTAATTTTGATGTGATTGTGTGAGCAGGCAAGCTGTGTTTACCTTTGCCACCATTTTGACCAGAAGTTCGGTTGTTTGTCATGTTGGTTTTTAAAATAAAGCAAGCATTACATTTGACTCATCAATTCAGTAGCCTTTAAATCTTCTTCTTAAAGGTAAGGATATTAGCAAAATATACTCTCTACCAACAAACATTTTAAAAAATTAATAATAACTTTTACATTGTTAAAGTCTATAAACTCATTTTCCTTAATACATATAATATTTTATGTTATATATTTAAATATATTCAATAGTCATTATCAGTGTATTTAAAACATATATTCACCTCCTTTGAATTCTTTCTTTTAATCTATTCCTTGTTGGAGTGGATTTTTTATTAAAATATTTTTTTAAAGAAATATTCAGTAATACCTAATGATTCCCAGAATGAACAAAGTTGAGAATGCTTTATTTTGCCATAAACATAAAACAAATGGGCTGGGCATTTGGCTTAATCTTTTTCAGCTTATATTTTTTCTTGTTTTCAGGAGTATGGAAAAATTCCTCCACCTTCTATCATTAACTGTTTCTATGGAGAAATAGAAAGTCAGAATAAACCCACCTTTTTTCTTCCAGCCTTAGCCGATGACTTGATTTTTTCGCTCCTTGATTTTAAATTACCTTTTCAGTGAGGTGTTTTTATTATTATTGTTATTATCATCCTCCTTCTCCTCCTCTAGGAAACAACTTTGTGTTACTCATTCTGCATAATTATTTTTCTGGGAAATATTGTACAGGTTTAGACAGCAAATTCAATTTTTCATTTATTTTAGGAAAGTTTTTAAACAAATAATTTTGAAACACTGTTTTATTTGTTCTGTTCTCTTAATTTAGTAATACCTATTATGCGTGTGCTGGAAATAATGTTTGAGTTCCATATTTTCTCCTTTCTAATGATTTTTCTTTTTGCCATTTTCTATTTTTGTTTTTTTAACTATATTTTATTGATTATGCTGTTACAGTTGTCCCACTCTTCCCCGCTTCTTGCTCCCCACCCCCTTACCCCCCCTTTCCCCACCCTTTAGTTTTGTCCATAGGTCATACACATAAGTCCTTCTGCTTCTGTACTTCCTATACTATTCTTAACCTCCCCCTGTCTGTTTTCTACCTCCCATTTATGCCATTTATTCTGTGCCCCATTCCCATCCTCTCCCTCTACCACTCCCCTGTTGATATTCCTCCGTACCTTATATAACTCCCTTTAACATTTCATATAATAAAGGCTGGGTGGTGATGAACTTCTTGAACTTGACCTTATCTGAGAAGGACTTTATCTGCCCTTCCATTCTAAATGATAGTTTTGCTGGATAGAGTATTCTTGGATGTAGGTCCTTGCCTTTCATGACTTGGAATACTTCTCTCCAGCCCCTTCTTACCTGCAAAGTCTCTTTTGATAAATCAGCTGACAGTCTTATGGGAATTCCTTTGTAGGTAACTGTCTCCTTTTCTCTTGCTGCTTCTAAGATTCTCTCCTTATTTTTAATCTTGGGAAATGTAATTATGATGTGTCTTGGTGTGTTCCTCTTTGGGTCCAACTTCTTTGGGACTCTCTGAGCTTCCTGGACTTCCTGAAAGTCTATTTCCTTCACCAGCTTTGGGAAATTCTCCATCATTATGTGTTCAAATAAGTTTTCAACTCCTTGGATTTCTTCTTCTCCTTCTGGCAGCCCTATGATCCGTATGTTGGGCCATTTACAGATGTCCTGGAGGTTTCTGAGTCCCTCCTCTGTTTTTTGAATTCTTGTTTCTTCATTCTTTTCTGGTTGGGTGTTTTTTTCTTTCTGCTGGTCCACTCTGTTGATTTGAGTCCCAGTTTCCTTCTTATCCCTATTGGTTCCCTGCAGATCTCTCCTCATTTGTTCAAGCAATTTTGATAATTTTTCATCGAATTCTGTGAGCATCCTGATTACTAGGATTTTGAACTGTGCATCTGATAGGTTGTCTATCTCTTGGTCGGTTAGTTCTGGAGCTTTGATCTGTTCCTTTCTTTGGGCCATTTTTTTTCCCCTCCGTGCGCCTGTTACTGTAAGGAGGGCGGAGCCTTGGGGTTCACCTGGGCAGGGAAACTCCCGGTAGTTGTGCTGTGACGCAGCCTGTGGGGACGGGACCTAAGAGCACAATGGCGCCTGCTCCGCTCTCCGCACCCACACCGTCTCCGGCAAGCAATTTGAGCCCCTCTGCCCCAGCTCCGGGGGTCGCTCTGGGGTCGGTGGATGGGCTGCCCAGCTCCAATTCCCCGTGGGTCTCCCCAATGAACTCTCCTATGAGGTCGGGAGTTCCTCCCGCTGCCAACTCCACCCCCACAGGTGCTCTCAATCTGCGCTGATGGGCTGCGCCCTGCTTTCTCTCCCAGCTTGTCTGCATGGGAATGTGGACCTGCCCGGTCCACCAGTCTCGGCCCCACTGGGTCTGGATGAGCCCGGCGCTGGCCACACTTTGGTCAGGCACCCCCGTCTTGGTGTGCTGCAGCCCCGAGGGAACCACCCCTCCAACCGCGGTCCTGCTGTCTGTTCACCAGCTCACCGTGGGGTCGCTGAGCGCTCTCCTGCCCTGCTCCTCCCGGCTCACCAGATTGGATGAATGTATCTTCTTTAATTCCTTGGTTGTCGGACTTCCTCTCAATTCGATTTTCTGTCAGATCTGGCTGCTTTTTTTAGATAAATTTCTCTTTTTTTCCTTGTTTGGCTGTGCAAGGAGGCAGGGCACGTTCACATATGCCGCCATCTTGTCGGAAGTCTATTTTTGTTTTTAATAAGACTTTTATAAAACTTGCCCTCCATGTTACTGTATATTTTGTGTTTTTTTAGTCTCAAATGTGGCATTTTATTTCCATTATTATATATTTTAAATCCTTAATTTCTCTTGTAAATTCTGCTAACTCCCTTTTCATTTCTTTTAGTACAAGATGCCCTATGCTTATAAAAAATGATTTGTTGTTCATCTAAAATTGAAATTTAACTGGGTGTCTTATATTTTATCTGGCAACCCTGCTTTTTGGAAAGTTTGGGCTAGTGTTATAGTAGAGCAGATCAAATTCTAGATTTGTTTGTTTTATTATAACTTGATTCTGTTAAAATTTTTGTTTTACAAAAAGATTTTATAGGTAAGTTGCACCCTTGTCACTGCATCACATTAGGAGGCAACCATCTAGCAGTCTTATCAGTGAAGCCAAGTTTCGTTATTGGATGAAGATGTTGACTACCAATCTCTCTAGTTAAAAGCCTGTTTTTCCTTCAGAATTAGTGATATGTGAGGTAGTACAGTCATCGCTTGCTATATCGCAGTTCACTTACTGCAGCTTCACTGTATCACAGTTTAAAAAAAATATATATATCTAATTCTGTATCATGGAGTTTTTGCTATATCATGGGATTTTGCAGTATATATAGGTATTTATAATAATATTTATGATTTTAATTATTTTTGCCTAAAAATCTAAAACAATATAAAAAATGTAATTCAAATATATTAAAAGAATATTAAATCGAAATAAAATACAGTATGTATTTCATCAGCGGATGAATACCATACTATACACAATGGAAATGCAGTAAGCCACTACCGCTTGTGCAAGTTTGCCAACGTGAGATTGTACACAGCGCACTATTGGCTGATGGAATGGAAGGCGACAAACCACAGCATTGTGTTCTGTATCCTGGGCGCTGATTGGCTCAGTGACTGTAGCATTGGTTTGTGTGCTTTCCTGCACTGTGCCCATACATTCAGCATCTCTCCTTATCCACGTCATATCAACGTCTGGTCGCTGCACATAGTGTTGCTCTGTGGTGGTGTGTTTTTGTGAAATTTTTGTCAAAGTTTGAATTTATTTCAAGCCCTATGATGCCACCCAAATGTTCTGTGCCTTCTAAGGCTTCTGGCAGTGGATCCAAGCACCAGAGGAATATGCTTACCATCAAAGAAAAGGTGGAACTTCTCGACATGTTAAAGGAAGGCAAAAGCTACGTGGCTGTAGGCCGCTATTATGGGATCAACGAATCTACTGTTCACTACATAAAGAAAGACTAGAAGAATATTCTTGGCAACAATGACTTTTAACAAGACTGCAAAGAGGGTGGTCACTTCTCACAATAAGGCCTTGTGAGGATGGAGTCTGCATTGGCCCTGTGGATAAATGACTGCAGGAAGAAGAATATCTCGCTGGATACCAACACCATCTGGACAAAGGCCAAGAAACTTTATGATAGTTTTGTGGAAAGCACAGACATTCATGACGGTGATGAGGATGAAGACGAGGACACGAAGCAGAAGCAGGACCATCAAATGCTTCTTCCACCAGACTAACCCCATTCAGTGCCAGCAAGGGCTGGTTTGACAAATTTCAGAGACGCTTTGGACTCAAGAGCATTTCTCTGCATGGAGAAGCTGCCTCTGCAGATGTCCACTCACAACCGCTGACGGATGAAGACCTGATGGAGATGACGAAGTCAGCAAGTGGAGAAGAGGATGAGGAACAAGATGAACTATGG
This sequence comes from Micronycteris hirsuta, assembly GCA_004026765.1. Lineage (NCBI taxonomy): Eukaryota > Metazoa > Chordata > Mammalia > Chiroptera > Phyllostomidae > Micronycteris > Micronycteris hirsuta. The sequence goes on from PVJI01005519.1 coordinate 88,558, forward strand.
GTTGGAGAAGAGGAGGAGGTTGGCCTAACACTCGATCGTCTTGCAACCATGGTCAGAATGGCCAAAGAACTTCAGCGAGTGGCTGAAGAGTGGGACCCCCAGATGCTTTGTTCATTGCGCTTCGTTCATTTCACTTCGTAAATACAATCGAGAGTGGCATGTCAGTTTATAAAAATCTTCTCACTCAGAAGAAAAAGCAGTGCCAGCAACTCCCCAAAACTATGTTCATCACTCGGACGAAGAGATCAGTTACACCTATGCCTTTAGTGGAAGTAGAAGTTACAGCCCAGGACGAAGATACTGCACCGCCTGATGCAGCGCCTGATGAAGTGGTGCCTTCAGAAGAGCTGTGATGCTCTTCTTGGCTGTGCAGTACATTCATCTCGTCATCATCACCTTCATCGCCATCAGTACTGCACAGCTACATAATTCATGACTTTCATCATTCAAGTTGTAGTATACTTCACTGGTAAGTACCCATATAGAATTTTATATGTTGTTAAAATTATGTAGGTTTAAGAGTGTAGAAAGTGTTTAAGAGCATATGAAGTGTTTATAAGAGTGTGGGAAAGGTTAATAAGAGAGTGGGAAAGGTTTGTAGGAGTGTGAGAAGGTTTTTTAAAGCCTTAAGATATATAAAAATAATAAAATAAATATAATGCCGCTACTTCGTGGATTTTCACCTATCGTGGGGGTCTCTGGAACGTAACTCCTGTGATAGGTGAGGGATCACTGTATTCTGAGACCAGATGAACAGCCTATTCCTGGTAACCTTTTGTGCAATGATTTTAACATTTGTTAATGATCATTTCCTGAATCAATATTGCATTGTGGGTTGCAAAATGATTTTATAACTTTATTATTTCTTCTACATTTATCATTAGTGGCATTCATTTTAAAGAAGATCTTTCTTTTATGCTCTCTCTTCTCTTATAGTATAACTAAATAAATACTCATGAAATTAAAAAAATTCAATTTGTTATCATCCATTACTGCCATTGTTCTTTTTATTCTCCAGTTATGGCTAATGGAAGTCCTCTTCAAGTCTGCTCTTTGTTCCCTTGGTTAAGACCCTGTTTTGTTTTTGAGTGCTTCCTTGCATTCTATTGTTAAAGAGATTTCCCAGGCTCATTTTTTTTTCATTTTGTTTGAGAACAGGAATCAGCCTTTTTCCCCAGAAACTTGGCAAGCCATCAGTTTACTGCCATCCTGATCAGAATTGGTTGTGTCTGCCCTGCTTTGTGATGTACTGGAGGTGGATGCTGAAAATGTGCTTGCTTTGCCAGGTGGCACCAGCGAGCTCTGACAGCAGAGGGCACTAGAGGGACACTGCAGGAAACAGGCCTCTGGTGATGGTGTGTCCTCTCTTCTTGTTCCTCCTATGGAGCAGCTGCCCCTGATGAGCATGCGGAACACTCAGTGGTGCTCACTCTCCAGCTAGTTTTGCTGGCACCCTAGCAGGGAGTTTCCTGCTTGCTCGCCCCTGTCTACTGGTACTCCTGTGGGAAGTGACCTGTTTGCCAACTTCAACCCCCCTAGCTATGGACCAGCTCCCACTCAGGATAACAGAACAATTTTCTCTGTCATCCTGTGTCTGTACCTACTCCCTCCCGAATGAAGTTTGAGTCTTAGCTTTGGAGAGAAGGCCCTTCTTTCCAAATTGTTTCTTATTTGGGTACTCTCAGTCCAACAATATTTTTAAGGTTCCCTCTTATCTCTCCTGGCTAACTCCCTGTTGTCAATAATTCTTCATGTTAAATTTTCCCTATTCAGATTGCTGGTGTGTGTCCCTTCTTTTAACTGAAGCTTGATGAGAAAATACAGGGAAAGGTCTTTGAATGGTACCATCATTCAAACATACAAGTTCTGGATTAATTTGGTTATGCCTTTGGATTTGAGCATGGGGCTGAGCTGCTTGCCAATGGGAAATGGGATGGTTGTATTCTTTGGCATGCAGGGACAACACAATTAGTAAAGCTGTTACCTGTGGTTGGTTGTGACAAGATGCCAATTGAGGCAAGTACATAGGGAACCCAAGGGGCTGCTGCTCTTGACTAAAGATGGGTACAAGGTTGGTGGTGTCTTATTCTGTTAGGGCTACTATAACATAATTACCAAAGGCTGGGTGCCTTATAAATAAATATTTATTTCTCATAGCGCCAGAGACTGAGAAGTCCAAGATCAAGACTTCAGTAGACTAGGCGTCTGGTGAGGGCTTGCTCTTTGGGCCATAGATGGCTATCTTCTTACTGTGTGCTCCCATGGTGGAAGGGGCTAGGAAGCTGTAGGGGCCTCTTTTATGACACTAATCCTATTGATGAGGACTCCACCCTCTTGACCTAAGCACTTCCTAAACGCCCTACCTCCAAATACCCTGACACTAGGAATTAGGTTTTAATATATAAGTTTTAGTCTAAAGCAGGTGATGTGGGGTTGAGTCTCCTCAGAGAAAGCTTCCCCATACCTATATTAACTCCTTCATGTATTTGTTTAATATTTTTATACTATTTTTTAAATTTTCTGCTTTTTTGGGAGATTGCTTTGATGTATGGTGTGGTCTGTGAATCCAATTTTGTCTTTTTCTGAGTATATCCACTCACTCGACATCGTTTATTTAAAAGTTCATCTTCTCCCAGGTGATCTGAGGTGCCATATAACAATTCCCATATGTACTTGGATCTATTTCTGGACCTATATTCTCTTCCACTCTCTCTGTTAATTTTCCAGTACCACATTATTTTGTTTTTAGAGAGGCTTTATAGTCTGATTTAGTATTTGTTAGGGCTAGACATTCCTTATTGCTTGGATTTTTCAAGATTTTCCTACATATTATTGTATGTTTATATTTCCATATGAACTAGAGCATAGCTCTAGGTAAAACTTTCATTTATTTTAATTGGAATCACATTACATTTACATGTTACTTGGGGAGAATTGCCATCTATATGGTATTGAATTACCCTATATGAGAAAAGCACAGGGGTGTTTTACAGATTTTCTAATATAATTTTGGCACATTTTCTATTAATTATTTTATCTTTTAAATGACATTATAGCCTTTAAATCGTTGCCGTTTGTATTTTTTGTAGATATGTCTTTAAGTTACTTTTATATCCTGCTACCCTATATAACATGTTAGTTGTTATTTTTTGTACTAATTCTGTTTTCTTGGTGTAGTATTATATAATCTACATAAAGATATAATTGAATTCTTTCTCAGTTCTTATACATCTAAATGGTTAGGATTCTTAGCTTGTATCTCCACTACTATGCTGCATAGTAATAGACATAGAGGACATACTTGCTTTGTCCTTGAGTTTAATGGGATTTCCTTTGAGTTTCTCCATTAAGTATGATGCTGGTTTTTGAGCTGAGATATAAAATACATCATCATGTTAAGGAAGCATCCCTTAATTTTTATTTCATTTTTATGAACTTAAGAAAGATTGTTGAAAATTTTCCAAAGCTGTGTTATGTTTTATTACTTGCTCACAGTTTTTCTTCTCCTTCCTCTATCATGATTCCTGGGGGGTGGGGGTGGACTATACTTCGCCTGCACATTGATATTGGACTTGACCATATGACTTGTTTTGAACAATAGAAATTGGTCAAAGTGGCAGTGTGTCAGTTCTTAGCCCAAAGCATTACATTTCTGCTCATCCATCTTGTGTATCTGCCTCTACCATAAGGAAGGCATGCCCTGGGTAGTTGCTGGTTCCAGATAGAGAGACATATGGAGCAGACCTGAACTCATTCTGCAGCCTGAAGCACAGCCTCCCCTGCTAACCCACAGACTGGTGAGTGAGAAAAAGAAAAATATTTAATGTTGTAATCCACTGAGATATAGGGGATTTTTGTTACTCATTGTTTTCACAGCAATAACTGACTAACACAAAGTCCTTTTTAATCATCTATAGATATAATCATAGGACACCTTTCTCCTTAATCTAACTAGGTAGTGAATTTACCAATATTAAAGCATCATTGTCCAAGAATACCCCTACCCTCTTGATTATTATGCATTCTTTAAACTTGATTTTAGATTCTTTTTGCTGGCATTTTACTCAGGACTTTTACATGTATTATTATTATTTTTGTTCAGTTACATTTGTCCTGCTTTTTCTCCCATTGGTCTACCCTACCCCGCCCCACCCCACAACAGTCAATCCCTCCCTCCCATTGTCCATGCCCATGAGTCTTCTGTTCGTGTTCCTTTGCTTGCTCCTTCCCCTTCTTGTCCCTGATATCCCCCGTCCCCTCCCTTCCAGTCACTGTCAGTTTGTTCTTTATTTCCATGTCTCTGGTTCTATTTTACTAATTTGTTGGTTTTGTTGACTAGGTTCCACTTATAGGTGAGATCATATAGTATTTATCTTTCACCACCTTGCTTATGTTACTTAGCTAATGCTCTCCATTTCCACCCATGCTGTTGTGAAGGGTAGGAGTTCATTCTCTCTGCTGCATAGAATTCCATTGTGTAAATGTACCACAGTTTTTTTATTCACTCATTCACTGATGGGCACTTGGGCTATTCCCCACACTTGGCTATTGTAAATAATGCTGCTATGAACATTGGGGTAGATAGGTTCTTTTGAATCGGTGATTCAGGATTTTTAGGGTATATTGCCAGCAGTAGGATCGCTGGATTGAAAGGCAGTCTCATCTTTAGTTTTTTGAGGAAATTCCATACTGTTTTTCACAGTGGCTGCAGTAGTCTGCATTCCCACCAACAGTGCATTAGGGTTTCCTTTTTTCCACAACCTCACCAGCACTTGATGTTTGTTGATTTGTTGATGATGGCCATTCTGACCAGTGTGAATTGGTATCTCATTGTGGTTTTAATTTGCATCTCTCTGATGGCTAATGACGTTAAGCATTTTTTCCATGGGTCTACGGGCCCTCTGTATATCTTCCTTGGAGAAGTATCTGTTCAGGTCCTTTGCCCATTTTTCAATTGGATTGTTTGTCTTCCTGGTGTGGAGTCATGTGAGTTCTTTATATATTTTGGAGATCAAACCCTTGCCCAAGGTATCATTGTCGAATGTTTCCCAATATGGTTGGTTCCCTTTCCATTTTGTTGTTTTCTTTAGCTGTGCAGAAGCTTTTTAGTTTGAGGTAGTCCCATTTGTTTATTCTTTCCTTTATGTCCCTTGCTCTAGGGGACATACCGGTGAAAATGTTGCTGTGTGGGATATCTGAAATTTTCCTGCCTGTTTTCCTCTAGGACTTTTATGGTGTCATAACTTATATTTAAGTCTTTTATCCATATTGAGTTTATTTTGGTGTTTGGTCAAGTTGATGGTGTAGTTTCTTTCTCTCTCTCTCTCTTTTTTTACCTGTAGCTATCCAGATCTCCCAACACCATTTGTTGAAGAGGCTATTTTTACTCCATTTTATGTTCCTGCCCCCTTTGTCAAATATATTAACTGACTGTATTGACATGGGTTTATCTCTGGGCTCTCTATTCTGTTTCATTGATCTATGTGTCTGTTCTTATGCCAGTACCAGACTCTTTTGATTACAGTGGCCTTGTAATATAGTTTGATATCAGGTATTGTGATCCCTCCTACTCTAGTCTTCTTTTGAATAGCCTCAAAATTGCTGAGGCTATTCAAGGTCATTTATGGGTCCATATAAATTGTTGAAATATTTGTTCTATATCTGTGAAATATGTCATTGGTATTTTAATACAGATTGCGTTGAATCTGTAGATTGCTTTGGGTAGTATGGACATTTTAATAATGTTAATTTTTCCAGTTCATGACCATGATATATGCTTCCATTTATTTGTGTCTTCCTTAATTTCTTTTTTCAGTGTTTTGTAGTTTTCTAAGTACAAGTCTTTTATCTCCTTGATTAAGTTTATCCCTAAGTATTTCATTTTTCTTGCTTCTATAGTAAATGGAATTTTCTCCCTAATTTGTGTTTCTGATATTTCATTTTTGGTGTACAAAAATACCTTTACCTTCCATTTCTGAATGCTGACTTTTTATCCCATCATTTTGTCAAAATCAATTATCAGGTTGAGTAGTTTTTTTGTGGAGTCTATAGGTTTTCCTATGTATACTATTATGTCATCTGAAAACAGTGACAGCTTTACTTCCTCCTTTCCAATACGGATACCCTTTATTTCCTTTTCTTGTCTGATCACTGTGGCTAGAACTTCCAATACTATGTTGAATAGAAGTGGTGAAAGTGGATACCCTTGTCTTGTGCCTGATCTTAGGGGAAAAGCTTTTAGGTTTTGCCCATTAAATATGATGTTGGCTGTAGGTCTTTCGTGTATGGCCTTTATTATGTTGAGGAATGCTCCCTCTATTCCCACTTTGCTGAGTGTTTTTTATCATAAATGGGTGCTGTACTTTATCAAATGATTTTTCTGCATCTACTGATATGATCATGTGGTTTGTCTTTCATCTTGTTTATGTGATGTATTACATTTATCGATTTGCATATATTGTACAATTGTTGCATCTCTGGGAAGAATCCCAATTGATTGTGGCGTATGATCTTTTTAATGTATTGCTTGATCTGGTTTGCCAGTATTTTGTTAAGGATTTTAGCATATGTTCATCAGCGATATTGGTCTGTAGTTTTCTTTCTTTGTTGTGTCTTTATCTGGTTTTGGGATTAGGATAATATTGGCCTCATAAAAAGAGTTTGGGAGTATTCCCTCTTCTTCGATTTTTTCGAATAGTTTGAGGAGAATTGGAGTTAGGTCTTTCTAACTGTTTTGTAAAATTCTCCCATGAACCCATCTGGTCCAGGGCTTTTGGGTGCTGAGAGTTTTTTGATTACTGCTTCTATTTCACTAGCTGATATTAGTCTACTCAGGCTCTCTGCTTCTTCTATGCAGGATTTTTTACTGGTAGTTATGAGTGAGAATTCTTGATAGTTTTGTGTCTGTGTTTGCAATATTTACTGTATTTGAATGTCGAAGTTATACTT
>PVJI01005520.1:0-95693 GCA_004026765.1 Micronycteris hirsuta
CAAGGATAGTTTTATTGATTTTAGACAGAGAGAAAGGGAGAGAGAGAAACATTAATGTGAGAGAGAAACATCCATCGGTTGCCTCCCATACACGCTCCAACCAGGGATTGAACCCACAGCCTAGCTATGTGCCCTGACTAGGAATTGAACCCACCAAATTGAGCCTTTTGGTGTACAGGATGATGCTCCAACCAACTGAACCACCTGACCAGGGCCAGAATTCTGACTTTTTTTTTTTAAGATTTTATTTATTTATTTTTAGAGAGAGAAGGGAGGGAGGGAGAGAGGGAGAGAAACAGCAATGTATGGTTGCCTCTCACATGGCCCTCACGGGGACCTGGCCCGCAACCCAGGCATGTGCTCCGACTGGGAATCGAACCGGGACCTTCTGGTTCCCAGTCCGCACTCAATCCACTGAGCTGCATCAGCCGGGCTAGAATTCTGACTTTTTAACAAAGGTCTTTAAAAAAGACAGAATTATTGGTCATTTATAATTCACATGTCATCTTTGGTAGTGGTTGTTTTTCGAGCCATTACTAAAGCAGTTATAGTGCAATGAGTCACACTCCAAGTGAAGACCTGCTTTGCTCTCACATTGATGAGTTTTTGACAAAGGAGAAGGCAGTGTATTGAGGCACACACTTCTTGCTAAGGGTAGCTGATGGACTACCCTCTGAGCTGGTAGTCACTTCCTCTGAGCACCTGACCAGGAAGGAGCAGGTGTGTGGCTGAGCCCCCTGCGGCTTGAGCTGGTGGTACATGTCATGGGTCATGGGTGATGTGGAGGGAGGTGGGTTTACAGCAGTCTAAAAGTAAGAGTGAGACTCTTCTACAGTCAGTTACCTAACAACATGCTGTTGCCTGGCTAACTCTAGCCCTGTGTGGAGTCACAGGTAACGTGACCAGTCCTTGCTATTTCCTGAACTGACACTTCTTGTCTCTCTAGCACCGACCCGCTTGCCGCAAAGCTGCACAGCATCCTCACTGATGAGGCCTTTGAGTTTTACTGTAGCCAGTGCCATAAACAAATCAACCGCCTAGAGGATCTTTCTGCCCGCCTGAATGATCTTGAAAAGAATAGGTAACTGATGTAGTGCCTGGCCTTGGTCTGTGTTCAAGGGTGAGGGGGACTCTTGTCCACGCTGCCCCTGGCTGTTCTTATCCCAGGTGCCACTCACTCGGTCTAGCCAACTCTGGGGGTGCTCCCTCTGGAAGCTGGGCCTGAATTGTGGTTTGAAGGTGAGCGTGCAGATGCAGGACTCTTCCCTGGCCCCGCCCCGCCCGCCCTGCATGCGTGGAGCCCGTGTTTGGTGCCCTTCGCCCTGCTCCTGTGCATGCCGCAGTCTGATCAGCTGCTTCTCTCCCTGCTGACGACCTTTAGACACTCTGTACCCTGCTTGAGGAAATCTAGCCATGTGAAGCTCTTTGCTGACAAAGAGATACTTTTGAAATTTGACTGAAATATTTCTTTAATTGGGAGTCACTTGAAACAGCATGGGAAATTTAAAGTAAGATTTGGTCCTTAAAAACAACTTTGCAGCCAGCTTTCAGGAATGTTGGTTTAAATCAGGTATGCATTCTTTAGGTGAGCCCGTCCTCTGAACTTGCTTTTGTGAGGCTGCCTCAGACTCCGTTACAGGAAGAATCCAGTTTTGCTACCTTGTTTTTAAAACAGGCCACCAGGATCCCAGCATGCACTGCTGCTCTCCGCACTCACAGTCCATTCTGTGTCCTCCATCTCCTGGGTCCAGTTTGTGTTAGACCGTTTGCTTCCCTTTCCATCTCCATTACCCAGTCTCAGCTCAAGTCAGAGTTCCAGAGGAGACAGTTCCTTTTGTTGGCTCCTCACAACTTCTCAAGCTCCAGTCATAGAAAACATTTTTTGGGTAGTTTTCATATATTGACATGCCCATTAAGCATACTGTTGATTTAGCTGGTCATACGGGCAAGCCCCTAGGTGAGCCACTTGGTACGTGTCAGTGCCGGTCAGTGCTGTGGGCTACCGGGCAACAGTCCAGGGAGGCTTGCTAGAAGAAGGGGTCTCAGACTGGTGGGAGCTTACATAAAAGGTGGCAGAAATGTGAACCTTCTTGATGACTTCAGTAGGTTTAGAGTAGTCTTGTAAAAACCACTTATGTATCTTTTTTTAAAAAGATTTTTAAAATTTACTTTTAGAGAGAGGGGAAGGGAGGGAGAGAAACATTGATGTGTGAGAGAAACATCTATCAGTCACCTCTAGTATGCCCCCAGCCAGGGACCAAACCTGCAACCTAGGCATGTGCCCTAACCAGGAATCAAACGGCAACCTTTCAGTTTGCAGGACGATGCCCAACCCACAGAGCCATACCAGTCAGAGGTCACTTAGTATCTTGAGCCTGTCCCTTTAGAACCTCAGCCAAGGCCAGCTCAGTCTTCCTGTTGGGTCCTCATGACCTTGGTCCTGCTATGCCTGTTGTTCAGCCTCTAGTTCCAATTCCGGTGCATTTAATAATGTCTTTGACCCTTTTTCTTACATTCTGTGCAACACTCACAGCACAGGCGATAGTCCAGCAAATGCCCAGTTAGGTGGAGTAGACAGGACAAGACGCCAACATCTGTGGCCCGTCAGCAGCTTCAGAGGGAAGCCTGGTGGGGTCCCAGCAGCAGTGATGAGAAACTGGAAGTGCTTTGAGGGGACAACCTTCCAGAGAGACTTGAGAAAATGTGGTGCGTGGTGACTCCAAAGGCCCCGCTGGCCTCTGTTCTAGGGAAACCCAGTCACATCTCTTGTGCATGTTTCCCTGGGTGCTTGGCGAGGGGTCACTTATTCTTTCCACGTGGAGACTTGCCTTCCTGCTAAGTGGGTTCCAGTACAGGTTTGCATCTCTCATTCTCTGAAGATTTTTGACGTAGGAATGACTTTTTTTTCCATGTGGAGAATCTGCCCCAGGACTGCCGTGGTCACTTCTGTCAGGCTTTGTGGGGCAGATAACAGACAGGGACATGGCTAAGTACAGCCAGCAAGTCCAGTGGGGTCTCACCTCCAGTTCCCTACGGAAGACTACCGAGGTTGGTCAGCAGACCATTGAAGTCATTATTGTAGTGAGGATGCGGCTGTCAGACAGGAAACTCCCCCCAAACGCTCAGTTGAAGAGATCTGAATCTCGCCTGTTGGTTTCCATGGACTTGCCTCAGAATAAATGTATTTTTTCATGGTTTGTGGAAGATAAAACGTGATTTAGTCCAAACTGTATCTGGAAGCTTTGATGTCAGATATAATTTCTACTCAGTGAGCCTTAGAAGGTTCTGATAGCTGGCATATTTCCCAGGTTACCTGGGGAGCCTCTGTAAAAACAATTCCTTTTTTAGAAAATTTTGTAGGAGTCTGCTTTACCCAGAGGTATATTTTCAGATTATAAACTCTGCCACTGGACTGCCGTCCACTCCCTGAGAGGTCCGTTAGGAAAACTGAATAGTGTGTCTGTTGTAGCTTATTAGTTTCAGGGAGTCTCAGTATTATTAGGATGAAATTAGATTTGTGTTAAAATATACATTATCATTCAGGGTCCAGTTAGGAAAGGGAGCCACACAGTGATTTGAACAGGGTAAGTTTAATTAACAGAGTGACTAACTATAACGGGATCAGCTAGTAAGAGTAGAGAGAACTCGGAAGATTGGACTCCGTAGGGAGCAGCCAGCCCACCCAGGGCTGAGATCCGACCCTGCTTCAGAGGGTGTGGCCATGGCACGCTGGGTGGCAGATATGTCACTGTGGTGCTTCACAGGGGTTGGGGGGCTTAGAGACACAACTTGTTGGGAATCTACCTTCTAGAACTTGCTAGAAGCCTACTCTCTGGCTGCCAGGAAAGCTGTTCACTGGGAGGGTTCTCACCAGAGGTACTTTGCTACAAAACTGCTGGAAGATGTGTCAGGGGAAGCTGCCTGGGTGGGATTTTGAAGCGTAAAATGTTAGTGCCTAAGTTAAAGTGATGACAACACTTGGCTGTTACGAACAGGCCCGTGGGGGCCAGCTGTTCAGTCTTGGCCCTCGTGGGGATCTGGCATTGGCCAGTGGCTTGGACCCGGTGCAGCCAGCTGGTGGGTCCAGGCACTGGGGTCATCCTCTGAACGGAGATTTGATTGTGGCTCTATTGGAAATGACTTTGGAGGGGGACGGAATAATGTGACTTGCTGAGGCCTTGACAAGCCCTCGAGATTGTTCCCATGTCCCTGAATGTTTTGCTGAGTGGGCCCTTCTGTGCATGGAGCTGGCCTCGCAAGCCGGGTGCTGCATGCCTGTGGACGCGCCCCCATCCCCATATCTCTTCAGCCTGAGTTTCCTGTTTCCTCCCTGTCTGTCCTCTAACGTGGCTTTCCTGTTTATTTTGATTTTGCACAGTCCAACGAAGCGGCTCTCCAGCAAGAAGGTGGCAAGGTAGGAAACCATTGTCTATTTACTGAGATATTCTTCTGAAATGTATCACTGATCTTAGCTCTTTAAAAAAACTATTTTTTAAAACTTGTAAGTTGCTTCTCATGGTTTGGGATTCAAAATAATTTGAGGGGACAGATTGTGAAAAGAATTTTCAAAGCTGTGGATGAGGACCTGAATTTGTGGCCGGGAAGTAGATGTGGAGAGTTTTTGACATCCCTCCTATTTTATTCATACTCTCCACAAGGGGGCCCATGTCCCTGCATGACTGCTGTAGGTTAACCCACTGGCAGAAGGAGCCCACAAGGGCCTGATCTCAGAGAGCCAGAGCGTGGTGGAGCCTGTCTCTGGGTCTGCCTCTTTCGGAGGCTGTGCCCTTCCCACCCCCGCTGGTCCCCAAGGCTGGGAGAAGAGGAAGGAGATGTGCCTAACTCCGGGTTTCTAAAGAACATGCTTTTGTGACCATTTCTTCCTTTTTCAGTTTTGGATACTACTTACTGTGTCCTACGGTGAAAGATCACAGCACATACATTTATCCTCTCCCCTGATATGTAGTTCTAAAAATAATTTTCACAGGGCTTATAAGGTGCCAGCGTTCTTGATAGGAGGCCATGTAACATGTTACTGTATTTCCTTTTTAAGACAAGTCATTGTTTCCCCTGGAGTTGGTGATTGTCTTCATGTTTTTATTTGCTTCATCTTCTGTGCTGCTCTTGCCTCCTCTGCCCCGCCCGCTAACAGGGCCACGAGGCAGCCCTGTGCCTATCTGGACACTTCCTCCCAGAGCACCTGCCCTTGGCACCGGCGTGTGCAGCTTGCATGGCGGCAGTGCTGCTGTTTCTCCCCCACAGACTGTGTGACCCGGATGTTTTGTTTCAGGCGTTGCACCCTCTCGTCCCCTGATACTCAGTCTTCCTGTTTTTTCATCTCCATTTTTTTGTCCAGCACAAGTCCTTTAGCTTGCTGAAAAAAGAGATACCCAGGAGATAAATTTGGGGGACCTTGCTAGACATTTTATTCTTATAGTTTGGCTTGGAATCGGAGTCTGGGTTGTAACTAATTTTCCTTCAGAGTTTTGAAGGCGTTGCTCATTATCTTCTAACACCAGGGCTGCTACTGAGAGGTCTAATGCTTTCTGATTTTTCCTGTGACCATTTTCCCTCTCTGGAAGCTTATGTTTTCTTTGTCTCTGTAGTTAAGAAATTTTATGATGAGTCTTGTGAGTTCCTACTCCCATTAATTATGCTGGGCTGAATGAAAGATGTGCTGTTTCAGTCTGGAAGCTTCTGTCCCTTAGTTCTGCCTGTTTTTTGACATTGTCTTCTGTTCCACTTCCTGCTCCTTCTGGGATTCCTGCTTGTGGCCCCTCATGCCTTCATCCTCGCTGCCACGTGCCGCCCTGCTCTGGCCCTGTCGGCCCTGACGCACTCACCACCAGCTCTTCCCATCTCTTCCCTGAGCTCTCGTCCCGCTCTGTCCTTCTTGTTAGAGGTCTCTCTTAAACAACTGGGACTAAATTCTCTGCATATTGAAGGAATTGCTCACAGCTAGCAGGTGGCCCCTGGCCACATGCAGTGTGGACAAGCCCCTGTGTCCGCAGGCCCCTTCTCCAGCCAGGCTGGCCGGTTTTCCTAGCACGGAGTCCTGCCTAACTGCGGGCATCTGGGGTGCTGTGCTGGGCCCGCCGTGCAGTTTGCAGACTGTGGGTGCACTCCATCTGTAGGCCCTGTGTCCTGAGTCCAGGGCTCCTCCTGGTCTAGGAGAGTCCTTCTTTCCACCAATGTGCTGGATACCGCCCCTGCCGCCCCATTCTCAGATGCTGGTCCTTCCTGGGTTCTCCAGAGGAAACAGGCCAGCTTCCAGTGTCTCAATGGCTGGCTGCGGTCCTCCTACCTCTGCTCCCTAGTGCCTAGTACCCTGGACATCTCTTTCCTGGTACCATTTCCTCTTTGGGGATGTAAACGTTTCGTTTTTATTCATTTGTTTTTTCTTTCATCTTAAGGGCTTAGGGTCCAGAGGAAGCTTCAGTGAATGTCGTCAGTCCCCCTTCTCCACTTGTTTTGTCACATCACCCCTTTCAGAAAAGCATCCGTGTTCTTAGAAATATAATATTAATTCCAAACCACACTTTATTACAGTTTTAACATTACTTTCTGTCTTAGTTTCATATTTTGCCCCAGTCAGGCTCCAGCTGATGAAACTAAGGAAGGTAAAAATCTAGCTGAGTCGTCCCCTCTCAACCTCCCACATCTGGGACGTTGAGGCCCAAGCTGCTCAGGCGCAGTGGCTGAGGAGCAAAGGAAGGAACTCCAGGGGTGTGGAGCCCGTTCCTTCACAGGATGGCCAGGGCTAGTGCTCACTTATGCCCTAGGCTGCACGCCACCCAGCGTGGCCCGCATGGCTGGAGACCTGTGTGCACTGGGGCCACGTGGTTGGAGTTGGCTGTGGCAAAAGACAGTCCCACCTCTGCAGCTTTCTGAGAGAGACCCCTCTGGTCTCTCACTGTTGCTGCCATTGGGAGTACATTTGAAAAATCAAATATCAAGATGCATGTATGTGGGTGACGCTGTGTGCAAAAGTCATAATCTCAAATTAATATTTCACGGGCCCGCAGTGGAAGATGAGATTATGTCGTGTCACAGGGAGGAAAGACATCATGTTTTATTACCTAAGTACAAAGTACCCTCGCCCCATCAGCTGGTAGGGAGGGAGGCCGGGCTTGTTAGGCTCCAAAGACCAGCGGCAGGACTCTGCAGACTCGGAGTGCAGCTGGCTTGCTCCAGCCCCTCGGTAATAGCGCCCTGCTCGGACTTCCCTTTGGTGGAGGTCCGGGCCCCAGGCTACGGGTTTGCTTTTCAGACTGACCTGGAAATGCTCATGTTTGAAGAACTTGTACTGGGCTCCCCCCTCTTTTCTCTCTTTATTCTGCTGAAGGACCTTCTCTGGACTGGGCTGTTGTTTCTTCTCCACAGGCACTTGCACCAGTCAGGGGTCCTGACGATGGAGGCCCTGCAGGATCCGCCCCCAGACCCCGTGGAGGGCATGGAAGAGGACATTGCGGACAAGGTAGGCCCTGCACCGTGGGGCGAGGGGGCCATGTGTAGAAAACAGGCCTCATTCTCAGGACTCATGCTGGGTGCCGTGGCCGTGGGGTGTGGGCCCACAGTGGGCACATGGGGAGATGTTGGATGAGGTGCCTGTGGGTCGCCTGGCCTCATCCTGGTGAGCACATAGAGCACAGCCGGAGGTGGCGATGGCGCTGCAAGCGCTAGTTAGGCCCTGTTCCAGCCTTGCCGTTCTCCAGCATTTCCCGTTCACGGAAGAGGGACTGAGAGGACGGGAACAAGACAGTGAGCACCAGTGGCTCTCAGCCCAGATCTTGTGTGCTCGGTCCTGGGTGCACTGACACTCAGACTCAGGTCCCCAGGGCCCATGGAGGCGGGTTCTGGGGGCACTGGAGGTTTGGGGGAGGAGGGCACTCGGCCTGAAGTGATGGCAGAACCAAATATTGTGTGGAATGGGCTATTCCAAGAGAGAAGCCTGGTAATTGGGTTATGTGGAGCCAAGCCAGACAGCCATCGGTGGTAATGGGCCCGAACTTCTGAAGGACCAGCTCCAGAAAGAGGGGAAGAGGAGGGTAGCAACACATACCTCTCACCTCGTCCTGTCCCCCTCACCCCATCCTGTCCCCCTCACCCCATCCTGTCCCTTCTCACCCCCTCCTGTCTCCCCTCACTTCCTCTCTACAGCACCTCCAGCATCTGCTCTGCAGAGCCTCCCCTGGCTCTCAAGGCTGGCGGCCTTCCCTCTTCCTACCACTTTTGTAGATGTCTGTCTCCCATCTACTTAGTGAGCTCCCTGGAGAGGGAGGGATCAATCCCTGGGGCTTTTCTGTCCTTGAGTCCCCCAGCATGTGCTGCCTGTGTGGGCTGGGTCTGGCAGAGAGCAGGTGCCCCTGCCTATGGGGGGCCCATAGCCTGGCTCCCCCACGCACTATCACAGAGTCATCACAAAGGCGCTATCAGGTCACCTCAGGCCTCTCCAGCCCCCGGCTGACATCTGCACTTGTGGCTTTGAGGCCATGGAATCCTCACGTTGTTCACACTGATGTCTGTGCGGCTGCACTACGTCGTTTACGGGGGTAGTCTCCACGAACAAGGTAGACCCAACGCCAGCTGAGCGAACACTGTTTTGCTCCCAAGGTCGTCTTCCTGGAGAAGCGGGTGTCAGAGCTGGAGAAGGACACTGCTGCCAGTGGGGAGCAGCACAGCCGGCTGAGGCAGGAGAACCTCCAGCTGGTGCACAGGTGAGCGTGGCACGGTTCTCTTCCCTTCGCGGAGTGCAGCGGGCCGCTGCGCAGAGGTCGGCGCTCACCTGGAGCTGCCCTCCGTCCTGCAGTGGGAGCCAGCCAGGGATGGTTCTGGGCAGCTTTCCGAGCATGGCTCCAACTTAGTGCTGTCCCCAGCCCATTTAGGGCCTCCGAGGAAAGAAATAGGAGAGGGCACCGCCTCACCCTTCGCTCAGGAGCAGCACTCACACCACCTGCACAGAGTGCCTGGTGGAGGGAGGCCTGGCCTCAGGGGTGGCAGAGGCTATGTGGGGAGGGGACGTGTGCTGGGATTCTACTGTCAGGCCTCTGGCTTGGGTCCCTGTTTCTGAGAGCCTATCCAAAGGAAATAGTGCCAGCCACAGGCCTTCGTTCCGGGACACGGGCTCCTTGACCTTGACGGTTGCTGTGCCTTGCTCACTTCGCTCACATCATCCGCTTTCACCTTTATGATCCCTGTGACACAGGTACTGTCCTCATTTAACATGAGGAAAGCAAGGCTCAGGGCGTTTACATGAATGCCCAGGGCCTCAAATAGCAAGTGGGGGCTTTGGGAGTGGGACCCAGTGCCTTCAGGGTCCCCTGCAGTGGGAGCATGACCTGTCCTTGGGGCATGCAGGTCCTCACCTGCATGCTTACAGGTGCTCACAGGTGCTTAGCCCCAGAAACAAGAAACAAGTGGGGACCGCTGCGTTCACGGCAGAATGCACAGTCTGATTCTAACAGTGAGAGCGCTAAG
Source organism: Micronycteris hirsuta (assembly GCA_004026765.1). Classification (NCBI taxonomy): domain Eukaryota; kingdom Metazoa; phylum Chordata; class Mammalia; order Chiroptera; family Phyllostomidae; genus Micronycteris; species Micronycteris hirsuta. Next base: position 9,478 of record PVJI01005520.1, read on the forward strand.
GAAGAAGTAACAGACGTGCGAAGTAAGGGCTAACTACTGTGTTTGCATGGAGGGGGCGGGGGCTACCTCCCCTCTGCTGTTTTGTGGACTTTTTATAGAATACTGTGTGAGTTTTAGTGTTTTGAAACTAGTCATTCAGTGTAACCCCATGCCGCTTGCAGCAGTATGCTTCTTGTGCAGAGCATGAGGAGCTTGGCCCAGAAGCATCAGCTGTCGGGCTTTGCTACCTGAGTACATCTGGTGCTGTGGGGGTGAGGCTCTGGGGAGTCCCCGGGGGCCTGAGAAAGGCAGGACGTGTGGTGTGTGTGGGATCTCCACGAGAGAAGCAGCCTGCCCATGCCAGACTGCTGGAACCAAAACTTGGCTCTGCCACGCACTCTGTGACCTCACGCAGGAAGAGCCCTGTCCTCACAGCCTCGGTTTCCACACCCATGACCTGAACACTTGCACTCCGAGTGCTCTGAACAGCACAGGGCAGAGGCCCGCACACACTCACGTGGCCTACACCTCAGGTGCTCCAGGGCTGTGCTTGGCTCCTGTCATGAGGTTTTCATCCTAGAAGCTCCTGATCACTTTATGGAGCTAAAACAAGTTCTCTTGTGCGGTCTCAGGGCAGAGCCAGGGTGGGGCCTGCCGTGTGTGTGGAAGGGCTCGGGTTCCAGTGCTGCACCAAGTGTGTGCCTCGTCTCCAGAGACGTTTGTTACTCCCTCTCCGTCCTTGTCCGGGGAAGTCTGGGTAGGTCACCAGACTCCTTTCTCAAGCCGACTCGTGAGGTTAGTCTAGTCTAATCTGATGGGCACTTACCAGTTATCCGCATAAGCAGTTGAAAGTCTACATTCCACGGCTCACCCTGCCCGGAGGTCAGACACCACCAGCCCCTGTGGACGTCCCTTCGGTGCTGGCCCCAGTCCTCCTGAGCAGCATGCTGCTTCTCGGTGCTCCCCAGGGAGCGTCGTCAGCCCACCCCAGCCCTGCCGTGCAGCTCTCCTCTCTTCCTCCATCCTGGAATTCCAAGTGCTTCCTCTGCATTTTGATTTTTTTTTATTTTCTGGATCCTATATTTTATTCTTTTTTTTTTTTTTTTTGGCTCATATTCTGAAGAGGATATCCCCCATTGTTGCCTGGGAAAAGGTGCATAGGGACAGGTTCTTTGAGACCTTGCATGTCAGAGACTGTGTTGCACCCAGCTTGGAAGTAGGTTCCCTGAGAACTCAGTGGCCCTGCTGCCTCCAACGTGAGCTGTGCTCTGGACGCCTGACACCGCTGTGTTGCCCTGTTCTCATCCTCAACACCTGAGGGCTTCCTGTTGTTTTTCTGTGCTGGGCACGAGGTTTTCAACCTTCACATCTGGAAAGTGTGCCTCTCAGCTTTAGGAAGATTTTTAGAATTATTTCTCCATACAGTGCCTTTCATTTTCTTATCTAGTTGAATGTCTGTTCATAAAATATTAGACCTTTCCTCTGATTTTCTTGAGTTTCCTATCCTCTCTCTTTTAAAAAAAAAAATATTCTATCTGGCCCTGGCTGGTGTGGCTCTGTAGAGTGCTGGCCTGCCAGCCAAAGGGTCGCTGGTTCGATTCCTGGTCAGGGCACATACCTGGGCTGCGGGCCAGGTTCCTAGTAGGGGATGTGCGAAAGGCAACTACACATCAAGGTTTCTCCTTCTCCCTTCCCCTCCCTCTAAAAAGATTTTTAGAGGGACGGGAAGGGAGGGAGAGAAACATTGGTGTGTGAGAGAAACATTGATTGGTTTCCTCTTGCACGCCCCCAACTGGGGGCATGTGCCCCAACTGGGAATCAAATGGCGACCTTTTTGTTTGCAGGATGACTCCCAACTTCTGAGCCACACCAGTCAGGGCCCTGTTCTTTTTTAATTCTCTATGTAATACCCTTGCTTTTCTTCTTCAGCTCTTCTATTGAATTTAAAATGTTTCTCAGCCTGGCTGGTGTAGCTCAGTGGATTGAGCGTGGGCTGGGAACCACAGGGTCCCGGTTCGATTCCCAGTCAGGGCACATGCCTGGGTTGCAGGCCAGGTCCCCTGTGAGGGCCATGTGAGAGGCAACCATACATTGCTGTTTCCCTCTCTTTCTCCCTCTCTTCCCCTCTCTCTAAAAAAATAATAAATAAATCTTTAAAATGTTTCTCATATTTAATTTCTAAGTTACTTTCTGTCGTCCGTTCCTTCTGTGACATCCCTATTCTGTGGATGTGGTATCTTAGCCTTCTGTCAGTTATAGGGTTTTTCCCCCTATTTCCTGTGACACACATTTTCGTAGAGGTCCTTTTCTGTTTGCCTTGGCCATTTTGTATTGAAAGCTTTCCTGTGGTAGCTGGTGGTCTGTGGCCATCCATTTACTCTTTGGTGTGAGGCACCGAGAAGCAGATAAGAAGCCTGTGTGCGAGGACAGCTTCTGGACTCTGCACCGCCCATGAACAGCGTAGGAGCCCTTGTCTTTGGGACGGTCAGTTCCTGCCTCCTGTGGGTGGGCATAGTGGTCTGGGGAGGGGCCAGGGTCAGGGCCCCCAGGAGAATATTTCCTTTGTCCCTGAGTTCTTGTTGACACCTGCTTCTATCTGCTGTAGACGAAGTGGGTAGGGCTGGTTCGTACACGAGGTCCTAGAGTGTCCGTGCAAGGTACCTTGGGAGCGCTCATGGGCTTGTGCCCATCAGAGGGTCTCCGGTCCACACACCACCCTCAGTGTAGGGGGCAGGGCTGGGGGTGAGGCACCTCCTCCTGCAGAACTGCCCGTAACCAGAGCTGTGGGCGGGAAGTCTCACCGCCGTCCTACCCCTCCCCCAGGTGGGGGCCGCTCTCTCCAGTCCCAGTGCAGCATCTAGCCTATGGTGGAAGGGCGGGAAGTCTCTCACGCCCTCCCTTGGCCTTCACAGAGCCAATGCCCTTGAGGAGCAGTTGAAGGAGCAGGAGCTGAGAGCTTGTGAGATGGTCCTAGAAGAGACACGGAAGCAGAAGGAGCTCTTGTGCAAGATGGAGAGAGAGAAGAGCATTGAGATCGAGAACCTGCAGGCCAGGTAGGCAAGGCCACCGCGGCTCTCCAGAACAGTCCATGACAAAACGAAAGGGCAGTGGACGCTACAGCCCCACCCCCACCCCAGGAAGGTACAGTGTCTAGGAATAAGTTTTATTTTAGAAGAAGTAGAAAATCTATGTGAAGAAAATTGTAAAACTTTACTAAAGGCCACAAAAGATCTGAATTGAAAGACTGACCTTACACGGGTACCGGTTTCTCTAAATCTCTCTCTAGTGGATGTTATCTCAGTGAAAATACCAATTTGTTTTCTGAGACAACTTGACAAAATTACCTTTATTCTTCTCTGGAGGCAAAAGCCTTCCATAAGTCAGGGAAGGAGGGAACAGAGAACGGGGCGCACGCACTCCGTGTGCTGCAGGCCTGGAAGGCATAGCGGGGGAGGGCAGCAGTTCCGCCCACCTGGGGGCGGCAGTGCCACACCCAGGCACTCGGGCCTGCGGATGGCACACGCTTATAATTATACATGTGAGTGGTGGTTCTCTTAAAATCCTGCGACAGAAAACCCGTGGGTAACTTAAATGTCCCCCCGCAGAGGAATGGAGAGAAAGGTCAGCGTAGCGCTCCCTCCTGGAGCACCTCCCGAGTGGTAGTGAGGGTGGGGGTAGCTCATAGGACAGTGTTTTAGCTGAGTCAGTACTACTTTTAGAATACAAAATACAGCAGTTTTAAATATTCATGAAAGAGGACTCTTCTTTAGTTTGTGTTCTCTCCAGCTCTTAAAGCTGGGAAGGTATACTTTGACTTTATCTAAGAAGAGCAAGGAGGGCATTTTCAAAAGTGGGGTGGCAGGAGTGGGCTGCAGGCAGAGCTGTGCCAGGGCCGCCCTGGACAGGGAAGCCCCCTCACACGCAGACACGGTGGGGTGCCACCCCCAGGGCAGCCAGGCCTGGGCAGTCAGGACAGTGCCGGTTAGTGGACACAAAGCAGTTTCTCATTTGTGCATGCAGGTAGCCTCTCCTTTGGGCCCTGTCCACTGGGGCTGTGGGTGCTGAGAAGCAAGGCTGTCCTGCTTCCCACGTCTGTCCACACCAGAGCCTGCACAGCTGGGGTGTCCTGCAGGAGAGCACCGGGGGGGCACACGGTAGACAGGGTCTCATGCGGCCTTAGGGGAGTGAGGCAGGACTCCTTCTGGCCAAACCTGCTGCCTGCCCTGTGCACCTAGGGTCAGTGGCCCTGTGTGCCTGGGCTCTGCTGGCCTCCTGCAACGTGCCTGGGAGTGGTGGGGGGCAGAGGAGGCCTGGAGTTCTTGGGGGGCTGCCCAGGCCCTCAGAGGCCTCTGCAGCCTTGGGTCAGCACCCTGAGGTCGTCCCAGGACAGGGGCCTCCCCGGCATGGCCTTGGCCCATTACGGTGTACGGGAAGATGCTCCTCGGTGAGGGGGCTGCAGAGCAGCAGGGTCGTGAGGACAACTGGATTACAGAAAGGAACGAAGGCTCCTTGGAGAAAGCACTGAGTCTGCAGCTGGGACAGGGTAGACCAGTGGGGCTGGAGCCTCAGCCTGTAGTGCCGGGAAGTAGGGAAGTGCCGTACAAAAGCACACACACACAGTGATGGGTACATGGACCTAGGACATGAGCCAACTAAAGATCAAAGGTGGGACCATTAGAGCAACACACTAATAATGATACTATTGGACCATGACCCAAAGTGTAACTAAACGTGATGGATATTGAATGGGGAGAAGACACAAACCTTCCTCACAGAGAATTCCAAGTACAATACATGGAGATGCCCCTTCCTGGGGAGTGGCGCTGTGTCCTCCCTTTCTCTGGCGTGTAAGCTGGACTAGGTGACCGGCTTCCAGATTCAGAGAATAGATTTGAAAAGTAGAACTTGGTAGAGGAAACACCTGGCAGACACACCTTTACCAGGTGATCCAGGTCAGCATCACCCACAATGAGTCATGGACTCGGCACCTGTGATCTGATATGATAAGAGGGGCACCTCATTTCTGTCGAATTCTTCCCCCAACCATAACCCATCTAATCATGAGAAAACACCAGAAAGACCCAATTTGAGGGACATTCTACTAAATACATAATCAAAACTTCTCAAATCTGTCAAAGTCATTAAAAACCAGGAAAGTCTGAGAGACTGCCCTAGACCCTAGGGGACAAAGGAGATAACTAAGTGCGGTGTGGTCCTGGGAGGGATCCTGGACAGAGAGAGGTACTTGTGAAAAAGCTGAATCGCATCCATGGTTTGGTGACCAGTGTCCCCGATGTGGGTGCGTGGGCTGTGATGAACCTGCTGCAATGATGAGCAGATGCTTCCAGGGGAAGCTCAAAGGGCCCAAGGTCCACAGGGACTCTGCACTGTGTCTGCAACTGCTCTGTAAACTTGAAATTATCCCCAAACCCAAAGTGTATTTAATAACCATCCTGGCCTGCGAGAAGTTTTTGCCCAGAGCATTTATATGTGTAAGGTCTAGGCTGTAAGCATTGGGGGGTAGCCTCTGTGGATCCCTGGGCAGCCCCTAGCAAGGTTTCCAAGACACTCGGCCTCCCTCGCCCCAAGGAGGCACATTCCTGGGGAATGGGTCCCAGCCTCACCCTGTATCCCAGGCTGCAGCAACTGGACGAGGAGAACAGTGAGCTGAGATCCTGCACACCCTGTCTAAAGGCCAACATCGAACGCCTGGAGGAGGTAAGCTGCCAGCTAGGAACGCTGAGCCGAGATCCGTCAGGCTGGCCTGTGTGCTTTTCCATACCCTCTGGGTCTGCCGCCTGCTGGGGCATCAGGATACGCTGAGATAGGTTCTCCAAAGCAGGGCAATCACACGGCCAGCTAATGAGTCTACACCACAGGCCAGGGAACTGTGCTGCTCCAAAGAGCAGGCTGATGGTGCCGGGCCCTACCAGGCCTGTGTATGAGGGAACAAGCTCAGCTTGGGCCACCATCCCTTTGCTGGAAGATGCTGGAGCTTCCCTGGCTTCCCAGCTTTCCCACAGACATGGGATCCTGGGGCCCAGAGATTCACACTTTGACCTGTGGTCTGAACCTAGGGCTGATGTCCTAGAGGGGCCGACTTCAGCTGGACCCCTTATGCCCCATTCTGCAGATGTTCACTGAGAGGCTTCTCCTCCCCTGTCCTCTGCTTCCTGCCAAGTGTCTCCTGGGAAGCTCTGAACCCTGAGCAAGTCGGAGACCACCTGGGCTCTGGCTGCTGTGAGCAACTCCTGCTGAGTGGCCATGGGTCAGGTCCTGCTCTTGCCTTCCCCGGGAAACGGCACTGTTGGGAGGAGGTGCCCTCCATCCTGAGCGCCCCAAGCTCACCTTCCACATGCACTGCACTTGTAGTCAGCACAGGCCCTGGGGGAGCAAGGCTATGCACGTGCTCCTCGGCTTTCACAGGAAGGAAAGCTCAGGTGCAGCCCCGTGGACGTCAGTGAACTGATACTCTCAGGACACGCAGCTGAGGAAAGTCATGTGTATGGGATGGCAGGTGAGGCATGTCCATGGCAAGTGTTTCACCTTGCAGGAGAAGCAGAAGCTGCTGGATGAGATTGAAGAGTTGTCGCTGCGGCTCAGTGATGAGCAGGAAAACAGGAGGAAGCTAGGCGACAGGTTGAGTCACGAGAGGCACCAATTTCAGAAGGACAAGGAGGCAACGCAGGAGGTGAGGCCCCAGCTATCACCCAGTGAGCTCCCAGAATCCATAGGGCCTATCTGGAGTGAGCTGGGGACCCACTGCTTTTAACTGTCAGGCTGGACAGAGGTGTTCAGTGCATGGTGGCATTTGGGAAGTGTGGCGTTATCATCCTCCTCAGAAATGGTGTTCAGACAAATGCAGATGTTCTGAAGCCAGGGACTGGGCTGACACTGCTCACCCTGCTGTCCCACACAGCTGATTGAGGACCTGCGCAAGCAGCTGGAGCATCTACAGCTCTTCAAGCTGGAGGCAGAACAGAGGAGGGGCCGGAGCAGCAGCGTAGGCCTGCAGGAGTACAATAGCCGCACCCGGGAGAGCGAGCTGGAGCAGGAGGTCCGCAGGCTGAAGCAGGTACAGCTGGGCAGGTACCCTCGTACCCGGAAGAAGCCTCGTGACAGCCAGCATGGGGAGAGGGGAGCGCGGGGAGTCACAGCCCAGGAATCATGCTGTTGTGCCGCCCGCCCAGGATAACCGTAACCTGAAGGAGCAGAATGATGAGCTCAATGGACAGATCATAAACCTGAGCATCCAGGGTGCCAAGAACCTCTTCTCTACATCCTTCTCAGAGTCTCTGGCCGCAGAGATCAGCTCAGTCTCCCGTGACGAGGTAATGTACCCACTCCCCCACACCTGGGACTCTAAGGCACCTACAGTCAGGGTGCCTAGTGCTGACCCCTTGCTTTTCCCACAGCTCATGGAAGCGATTCAGAAGCAAGAAGAGATCAACTTCCGCCTGCAGGACTACATCGACAGGATCATTGTGGCCATCATGGAGACCAACCCGTCCATTCTGGAGGTCAAGTAGAGGCAGGCAAGCCCAGCTCAGGGTGATTCCGGACTCCTCCAGCACCCCAGAGGTGGCCACAGCACACACGGGCCGAGAATAGCAGGTCCCATGCCCACTGAGCCCAGAGCGCACAGCTGAGGTGGGGTACAGAAAGATGCGGTGGTAGAGAGGGAGAAGGAAAGGGAAGCCCAGTGATCAGAGCCCACAGCAGGTGCAGGTGGGACTGGGCCTGCTCTCAGCTGCTTCCTGTTTGCAGAGATGTGGGGACAGTGTCTCAGGCTGGTATGAGCCCCTCCATGAGCTCCCTCCCACATAGTAGACCCTCTTGCTGTCCTGTCCTGTCAGAGAAAAAAGGAAGGAAATGGGTTGCCACCTGGGGTGCAGCCATCTGTGTTCCTGACATGGTGCCACCCAAGTCTCAGCCACTTCTGGACAATCTAGAGGCCCCAGGACCCTTGCACCAGATGTGGTGGTAGGTGAAAAACAGGCAGTGAGGTTGGTGCAAGTCAGGGTCTGACTAGCAGGGTCCCCCTTCCCACAAGCTTTTCTGGGGCTATCTCCCTGAGCTGCTCAGGCCACCACCCAGCCAGAAGCATCTCAGTCCAGCTTCAGGCCACAGGGCCTCCGGCTGTGCAGCTGTTCCACAGTTACACCCTCGCTACAATAACCTTTGGGGGTTCTCATCCTCCTGTCGGGGCTGGGGCAGGAGCCTCTGCTCTGAAATCAGGACTTGAGAGTCTAATGGTGTGGAAAGTACTATCTGGACGAGGAGGACATTGTCAGCCTTCTCTGACTCCTGGGGTGCAGGCAGGGCCATGGCCAAGTGTGGCCTCCCCACGGGTAAGGCCCTCCTGGCCTCCTGAATTACCCCTCCCTGTGCAGATCTTGGCTGCCCCCGGTAAAGTCCCACTTTCCCAGGCCAGAGTCCATTTGTTTCCTCCAGGAATCTAAATCATTAGAAGTCGTCATTCTTCCCCAGGTGCGTTCTGCAGGAGGCTGGGCGGGGCAGGCCTCTCCCAGGAGACAGATCAAGAGCAGATAAGGCCTTCCCAGCGGCTTGGAGGTTCCTTTCAGGAAACCCTTACCCAGCTGTACGCTGCCACTGCCTGGCACCTGCGCTACCAGGAGCAGCAGTGTCACCCCACAGGGATGCTGGGCCTGCTGCCCACCTGAGCCCAAGCACTGGCCACAGGCCTCCAGGCGCTCCCAGGTGGGCCAAGACCCCACACACAAACTGGCCACTGCTGTGTGCAAGTGCGTATGTGAGGTGTATGCACGTGTGTGTGTGTGTAAGCATGTGTGTTGCCCTTCATCCTCCATCCTCCACATGGTCCACCTTCTACACTAAGACTTAAGATGTTGCCTCGTATTGTATATTTTGGGGAAAGCCTTGGGTGTAAATCAGTGTAAACTTGGATGAGAGATTTTTCTATCATGTAGAGTAGGTATTTTTTATAGATTGAAGGTTGATCAATTTTTTTAATACTTCCAAGAGAGACTATCTGTGTATACACATGAAATATATATATATGTATATGTATGTATGTATGTATGTATGATAATAAATACGGGAACTCTGCTTTCTGCGCCAGCCTCGCCCTGCTGACACAGCCTGGGGCCCGTGTCTGCCCGTCACCCAGCGGTACTGACTGTGAATCCAGATGGCCAGATGTCTCACACACACACACCCGGGCACTGGCCTGCACACGGACCCTGCTTTCATCCTCTCAAAAAGGACTCCAGGCAGTGACAGGAGCCTGAATGTGGAAGGGCAAGGCCAGAACAATGCCATCACAGATGAAAGCTGCTGCTGCACACACACAGCTCAGCTGCTTCCTCTGAGGGGGTTGAGGGGTGGGGTAGGGGTGTCATGGGCCTGGCTCGGCACCCCCTGATGGTGTTTGGGGTATTGGAAGCCATGTGTCATCTGAGTTCAGACAGCAGGAGACCACCTAGTCAAGCCAGCCCTTCCTGGCCTCCCTGTAAACAACTCTCAGAGGCCCTGGACGGCACCGCAGGCTGGGCCCCAGAAGAGCTTGTGCAGAGGCACTCCTGGGGCAGGGCCACGTGATGGGCCCCAGGGGCCGTGAGGTCATGGCAGGACCTGGCCCCTGACTGCAGCCCGGCCACCAACCTGACATTGAGGGCCAGCTGGGCCAAGGAGGGGGCAGCACTGCAAGTCTTGGGTTCCTAAACAAGCTGCTCCTGAGGAACATGTACTCGGGGATGAAGAGATGGGCCCCAGAAGAGGCCACACACCGAATACCAACCCGAAAGGACAGAATTGGGCTCAACAGGAGGGATAAAAGGTGGGGAGGCAGGCGGGGAGGAGAGCTCAGCTACCACCACAGTCACCGAGTAGGAAACTGAGACTCAGACCAGCAAGAAGATTACTAAGGGTAAGAAGGGAGGTTGTTAGCTAAAAGACCCCAAAAGGACTCCCTGGCCCAGGTGTCCACAGGAGTGGCAGACTGCATCTACAACTCGCACCCCTCACACTGAGTACCTGCAGGCCAGATTCACATGGAGAAACTTAAGGCCCAGGGAGGCCAAGGACCATACCCCCACCACCCAGCTAGTAGAGAAGGGAGTTGAGCTCAGGTTTGCTGGCCCCAACTGCTGTTCATAGGGGGGGGCTGATAACCTGAGGGTGGTGATAGGTGGGCACAGCCCGGCCTACAGTTGGGGGTATAGCAGAAGGACTCCAGGGGTCCTCAGGGTGAGGCCCTAGGGCCCTGGACATTGTGTAGAGGGGCACTAAAGAAGAAACTGGAGGGTGAGGTTCTGCCTGGAGCCCACCTCCCACCAGAACTCTAGGGGGCTGGAGGGCAAGAGAATGTGGAACACTTTGCCCTGCACGTCTAGCCAGCCAGGTCCCCACCTGTGTTCCCAGTGCTTAGAAGGTTTAGCTCCCCTGACTGCCCTCAGAGGGAGATGGTCAACACCCTCTCTGGTTACCAAGTCCATTTGCTGGACTTGAACCAGCCCATCCCACCTGTGGGGCCCAATCCTGGCCAGAAGGGCAGCCTCGTGCTGGAACCTGGGGTGTGGAACTCAGCATAGAGGGTCCGCTCAGCACAGGGGGGCGCCAAAGCGCTGCCACTGTGAGTTCAGAATGTCAGTGGGGGTCCTAGAGGGCCCTGTCCCCAGCTTGGGTACACTGAGGGGTCTCCGCTGATCCAGGAAGAAGCCAGTACCTCTGCTTTGATACTATAAGACACCTGCCCTCCCACCTACCCTGTATCTGTCCATCTGGCGCCTGCAGGGCCCACCTCTGCCTAGAAGGAGAAGCTGGAAGTGGGGAGGGGTCTTCTCCACCAGGCTGGGGCCAGCGAGGGGAGGAAAGGAGCTGCTTTCTCCTTGTTACTCCACTGAGGCCTGCCCATCCAGTTCGTTTCCACTGTTTAAACACATGGCAGAAATTCCTGTCCTGGCCCTCCAGGGGTCTCAGCCCCAAGTGGAAACATTCGGGACAGGGTGGGACAGGAGAACAAAGGAGGAAAATCCACTGTAAGTGGAAACAGGGCAGTGTTATGCTGCTGCCCAGGCAGGGCTACCTGGAGAGTTTCTTCCAGAAGGTGGCTGAGGGCAGGGTCAGGAGGGGGGGCCTCCCAGGGCAGGCCTCAGAGACTCTGCTGGAGGGGCCCATGGTGGGACCTGTAAGGCCAATGTCAAGACCTGCAACCCTGAGGCCTGAGTGCATCCCTCCCATGTGGTGACCTTCGACCCCCAACCCAGAATTACCTGGTCACAACCCTTCCTCCTGGGACAGTGCACACCTCAACAGTCTTCAAGATGACTCCTGAGACCCTCTTCTGGTGACTGGGCTTTCTCTCCTGCAACAGACCTTGGTTCCTTACTGGGGAGGACTGGGATGCTCCTGCTGTCTCCTCACCCCTGTGTAGAGCCTGGCTCCTCAAAAATCTGCAGTGAGCTGTCAGGAACCTAGGCCATCATATCAGCAGGCTCAAGATCAACTGTTTCTCTTCTTGAGAGGTTACAGGACTGTGGATACCAGTCTTGATTCAACCCACTCCAGTGTCCAGAGAAAGGGGCTGGGGAAGAATGCTGTGGGAGTTAGACTTTGACTTAGTCCTCTCATGCGATTCTACAGCCACACATTGTCAGAAGCTGTCTTGTCAGGTTCATGCAGAAAAGGAAGCTGGGCTGTACAATGGTACAGCCCAGTGCCCTGCAGGCAGCTTGTTGCCTCAGCATTCAGGAGGCAACTCTCTTGGCTGCAGCTAAAGCCCAGGCCCCTACATTGCAATACTGCAGCATCTTGAGAGTAAAACAGAGGTTTGCCTTGGGCTTGAATGGCCTCCCAGGAGCACAGAGCCCTGTCCATGTAGGTACTACTGAGGTCAGTTAAGCTTTTATGGGTACTGGAGCAAACATCACCCAACCTCAAATTTATCAAACTCCACTCCATCTCGAGGCAGAACTGGACCACAACCAAACACTCCCTGAATCTTAGCTGATGAGCCTTGCTTCTGTATCTCCTTCTGCAGGGCCTGTGCCTTCTCAGGCTCCCCATGAGTCCCTGAGTGCCAGAGTCCTGGGGGTTCTGCCCTCAGCATCCACTTAACCACTGCAGCCTCTCTGTGCTTCAGTTGCATCTGACAAAGACCAGTTTTCCTGCACCTCCTGCTGCCTCCAGGGCACCTAGGCAACAGACGGCAGAGGGGCTCCAGTTTTGTGACTATCGGTGTGAGTGACCTCAAGGGTGCAGAAAGGGAACTTAGAGGGAGACTGAGCCTGAGGAGTCTCTCTTGTGCAAGGTGGCGGGTTCCGTTCTGAGGCCTCTATGGAGTAACAGGAATAACACCGCTTCCCAGGATTCAGGACTTCCTTCCTGCCAGGCACTGGGCTACACGTTCTGTGGTGGTCTCATTTCATCCTCCCAACGGTCCAATTAGGTCCTAGTTTCCCTCTTTTACCAAGGAAACTGAGACTCAGAGAAGTAATTTGCCCTCTGAGTGATTCCACAACCACACTAGTCGCACTCTAAGCGCCAAGGCCGTATCTTAGAATCAGGTCGATCCCAACGAAACTAGCGCTTTTGAATGTGAAGCCCTTAGAGGGAACCGAGAAGTTGCAAGGACGACTTGAGGGCTTGGGAGAGAAACTGAAGAGGCCCTGGAGGAAGCTAAGGAGATCTACAAGCCCCGTGGACACGTACCGGTCCAGGTGGAGCCGAAAGCTCTCACCGGCAGGGGGTGAAGTGCCGGCAGCCTAGGGCTTCTGCCCGCAAGGCGCAGCCGGAAGCTCCTTGACTGGGGCGGACACTGAAGCCTTTTCCTCCCGCGCAGGGCATCCTGGGAGGTGTAGTCCCAGTCCCATACTCGGCTCCTCCCCTCCCCACTTACCAAACCCAGCACGCCGCACTCCCTGGGACCCGAGGCTTGGCCGTCTCCAATGGCGCTGATGGGTGGGGAGGTCCGGGAAGTCTGTGGCCGGGGGAAGGCGCCAGGCGGGGCTGCTGTTTGCCGCCAACCCGTGGACTACAACTCCCTGATTTCCTCGCGCGCAGGGCACCGCCCGGAGTTTCGGCCTGGCGGTGTCGCGCGGCCCTATGGGAACAGTAGTCCCCGCGCGCGATTCACAGCGCCGCGTGCGCCCTGGGCGCACCGTAGCCGCGGGCCCCTGGCCGGGCGCTACGCTACGGAGGCGGCGTAGGTTGGGCGCCCGAAGCGGACCGGTCCAGCCGGGTCTGGGCGCTCGGCGGCTCCTCCACTCAGTGCCGGAGACTGGCGGGGCATCGCGGCTAGTGGCAGAAGTTGTAGGTCGGCTGGCAGGGGCGAGCGGGCCGGGGGCCGCGCCGCCCAGGCCGCACTGACGGAGGAGGCGCCGCCGGGTTGCGGAGGTGAGTCCGGCCAGCCGGGGTGGGGGCGCGGCCTGGACCCTCACCGGAGCCCGGGCCTGGCAGGCAGTGCCCCTCAGCGCCAGGACTGCCAGCCTTGGAACCAGGGTCAGCTTGTTGCCTCGCTGGCGCCTTCTGGGCATTGGCCGAGCCCTCACTGGGCTGGGTGCGCTGCTTGGAGAGGGGAGCCGGCGGGGACCAGGTCATCTGAATCACTGGGAGACCAGCCCCAGGGTGCTGCGGACACTGGCGGCGGCCTCAGTCTCTGCCTGCCCTTGAGTGTCCTTACCTTCCAGGCAGCGTCCTGGTTCGGCTGCATTAGGGGACGTGTCCCGTGGTACCCGCAGCCCTCCCCACTGAGAGACTCTGGGCACTGCCTGGGGACGACTCCATGGAATGGGGGTGCGCCTTGTGTGCCCACTGGCCACCCTAACACTTCCTCTTCCCTGTTCCTCCCCGGGCTGGCGCAACACAGGGAAGTTACAGGGGACTTATTCCTAAGAGTATTTGCGGGGGAAACCCGGTTTTTCCTGTTGGCCACAAAGGAGCCCTTCTGGTCCAGAGGAGTGAAGCTCTGTTGTATGGTCACGTAGCCCTAACTGGGTGGCTCCTGGGGACCCCAGAATGCACAGGAGTTTGTAACTAGACTGCAGGCAACAAGATCTCTGCGAGACCAGGTAGGGAGTTTGGGGTCCTGCAACTTAGAGCCCTGGCATCCTCTGGGGAAAATGGACTCAGGTTGGTGCTGAGTTGCGTTTGAGCTCGTCCCAAGAGCCCCTCCTTTGGGGATCCCTTGGGTCCTCCTTTTGTCCAGGTCTGGAGTACTGTGTGTGTCACTTAGGTGTGGCGAGTGATTATCTCCAGACCCCAGAGGCTGGTTGAGGTGGTGGGGTAATTCCATCCTTCCTCTCTGAATGACTCTCTCAAATGTGAAGAGAGAGATAGTGTTTCCCGGCCCAAGTCGTGGAAGGAGAGCCTCAGAGGGCCGGGGGAACCTGGAGCCCCACTCTGTGGCCCGGCTGATGCTCATGCAGGAAGCCCATGCAGCCTGGCCTTGGGAATGGGCACACCTTACTCCCTCCCAGGTCGTTCTACTCCCAGGAGTAGCACTCCTCTTCTCCCCTTTCCCTTCCCTCTGCATCTGAAAATTTCTGGAACTGCTTTTCCTGAGCAGATAGGCCCATGACCTCGTGACCTTCCAAGAACCAGGTTTAAGCCCTGCTGGGCCCAAGGCTTAGTGGCTGCATGGCTTTAGGCAGGGACCTATGGTCTTTGATATTGAATCTGCTCTGCGCGACGCCCCATCCCCCACCCCAGACCTGGGCTCTGAGAGTAGAAGTGACCAGGTCTGCTAATCCTGCAACACACAGGACCCTCCTTCACTCCCAACCATGCAGAGTCCCTCTGCCCTTCACCAGAGAGAGAGGACAGTGGTAACATTCGCTGAAGCTTCTTTGCACTCTGGCCCTGTGCTCTCCAGGCCCCTGTCTCGTAGGCTGCACTCTGGTAAGCCCCGTTTTACCGAGAAGCAGCCCTAAAGACACTCCAAAAGCTAGATATCATTTATGGGCCCTATCTGATTGGTGAAGAGCCTGATGGGGCCAGCTACTCACAATCATGGCCTTTTGGGACAGAGCATCATCTGGTCCGGCCTCAGGCATGCTGCTCACCACTCTAGCAGCTGCTCCACACCCCGCTCTCTGGCTTTTTCTGAAGTTTGGGGGACCTTCTAGGGCTGTGTCCCCACCCCCGTGGTGGCTGAGCTGGGGGATGTGCCTGGACTGTGCTGCAAGGTATCAGGAGGCGGAAAGCAGGTGGATAGCTGCTGTTGGGGATTGTCGCGTGTGTCTGCGTCCAGAGGGAGGCAGTTGTTACAGCTTCCTGCTCCGCCTCTGTCGTCACAGCCTAGACCTGAGGCAGAGAGACTTCCTCCTCAAGCCAGTCCCCACTCACATCCACATTTTTCAATTGCCCTTTGGAATTGAATTCACACAGGCAGGATTTAATTCTGCACCTGCCTGATGGTGCCGTCCTCCCACATCACAGGAAAGGTAGCACGTCCTGGAGCCCCTGTCTTTCCAGAGAACCGCCCCCCCCCCCAATGCCTTCCTTTCGAGTGAGCTGACAGCTCGAGCGCCCGTCTCCCCACGAGACAGTTCGAGCTGGCGGGCGCTTGCAGGGCCGCCTGGGCCAGCGCTGCTCTTGCCACCACTTGGCAAACGGAAATGTAGAACAGAAGTGCCAAAAACAAGAGCGCTTGTCTGGTACCTTCTCTTTTCCAGTTAAAAATAGTATTCAGCCCTGGCTGGTGTGGCTCCGTGGACTGAGTGCCGGCCTGAGAACCAAAGGGTCACCGCTTCAATTCCCAGTCAGGGCACGTGCCTGGGTTGTGGGCCGGGTCCCCAGTGGGGGCCACGTGACAGGCAACTACGCATTGATGTTTCTCTCCCACTCTTTGTCCCTCCCTTCCCCTCTCTCTCAAATAAATAACTAAATAAAATCTTTAAAGAAAATAGTATTCAACATCAACTAATATCGAACTTGTGAACTAGAAACTGAAATCCTGAGAGTGTCCCTGTTTCTCTGATATACTGTATGAAAAACAATGTCCTTTTTTCACTACACACAGCGGAGGTGGTATACGGTTCCAAAGACGTGAGAGGGCCGCAGAAGCCCCATTCACCTCCGCGGAGGCAGCCCCAGGGCCCTGTGCGATTGTCCTCCAGCCCCCTCGCGTGTGCTTTTGACTTTGAGAGGCCCGTCTCCTCCCACCCCACAAAGCAGGTGCCTCAGAAAGTCAAGTGAATCCAACCCACCAGCTGCTGGTTTGTCACAGTGACTGGGGTCAGTAGGTGTCTCAGAGGGGCTCCAAGCAGGCCAAGGAAATGGGGGCAGGCTGCACCGTGAGGAGCCCTGACTTCTGCCCCAGAGCCAGCGGCCAGAGCCTTCAGGGACCAAATTACTTGATACGCAGAGAAGTCCAGAAGCACCGAGAACAGTGCCTGCCATGTAGCATATTTGGGCAGTGGGTCCCAGACAGATGGACGAGTGTTTGGGGCGGGTGTGTTTCTTTCCAAGTTCACTGCTAGGAAGTGGTGGTTATGCTTTCGGAGCCTACAGCTTTTATTCCTGGGCCTGGCTCCTGGGTAGGCGTTTATCATGATTCTCGGTAGAACCTTTTCAGTCCACTTCTCAGAGGTCAGTGGTACTGTGACATTCGCTGCTAGCAGTGGCAGGCCCTGCAGGCAGGAGTGGCCAGCCTTGGCGTTTGCCCAAGGACAGCGGTGAGTGAGTGGGGGAGGCTGCAGCAAGGTGGGCACCAGGGCCCTCCCACCGCACCTAGGAAAAACAGGAGGGGACATGAGTGCAAAGTCACCCAGCCTGCAGCGGTCAATGGACGTGAGAGTGGCCAGATGGTGCTAGGACCCGGGTCCCGGTGAGTCTTGGTGGATGCCTGGCTGCTGGCCCAGAGCCCTGCCCCACCTGGACACCTTTCCCTGGCAGCCCCTGCTGTGAGTAGAGCCAGCTAAGGGAGGCCCCTTCCACTGCGGCCTTGGGATCTTGAACGGTTCTACCTGCCACCCCGGTCATCCCAGGGACAGTTGGGGGCTTAGAGTAGGCAGTGAGGAGCTGCCTGAGCCGAGCCGATCCCCCAGTGCTTCAGGCCACCTCCCACAGGCGTATTCTTAGAGCGATTGGGGACAGTTCCTTGTCTAGGCTCTTGTGCAGGGCAGTGGGGCTGCCCTCCATGTGGCCCTGGCCTGGGGGTGAGGGTGCTGCCCAGCACAAGACCACATAGTCACTGAGCCTGGACCACTAAGCCTGGGGGCTGGGTCTGCTGTTCTGGGGCCAGAATCCAGACCTTCTGGGAGAGGGGGTGCGTGGGGGCAGGTCCTCTGGGTGGCTGTGCTGTTGGCAGACTCGCTGTGCCACTGGTGCAGACGTGGCAGGGAGCTCCACAGTAGGGGGCGAGTCCCTTCCTGGGCACTGTGGGTTAGTTGGGGCTGTGGGACCAGTGGCGGAGCAGTGGGGCTGGAATGCAATGTGGGCCCCCATCTCTCTACAGGGGTGCCAGAGCCTCTCCGTAGAACCCTTGGTTCACAGAACCGCCCCCAAGACCTCCTGCCCAGGCCCCTGCCCTGCCAGAGCCTGGTTCTCATGGCCCTGCAAGCGCCGTGCATCTGAGGCCTGGGCTTCCGGTCCTGTCATTCCGGGGAGCACCACAAGGCAGGCAGAGGTGGCTGGGCCCTGTCTGTCGTCCCTTTGGTGTTACCCCACGTGAGTGTTATGTCCCCAGGGCCCCCCGCCCCCGACTGTGCCCTGTTGACCTCCCACCTCTAGGGGAGCTGTTGATGTGGGTGAGCTGCTGACCCCACGAGGAAGGTGGCAACGGGAGAATGCTGTCCTGCCAGTCCCGGCCCGGGAGGTCAAAGTCTGGGCCCTCCGTGGGGTGGGGCTCTCTCCAGGGTGGGGTCCCAGCCCGGTTTCTGTTCTTTGGTAGGGACGGGACTCAGGCAGGAGCTTCACGCCCTCGGCGTCCCCGCCCAGGCGGCAGCTTCCTCAGGCTGTGCGGCCCACCGACGGGCTCCCAGCTTCACCTCTGGTGGGTATGCTTCTGGGGTGTGGTGGGTGGCTGTGAGCATCCTGAGCAATGCTGTAGAAAAGCTTGGTGTCTCCTGGGCGGGCCACTCGCCCTCTGTCCCTTTCTTGGGTCCCCACCCTGGCGCTGCTTTCGTTGGCCCGTCAGGTCGCCGCAGTTGGTGAAGGGCCATGGTTACAGGGTGGGGCAGCGGGTCTCAAGCTTAACAGGGCCTGTGTCGCAGGCTAATGTGCGGGGCACAGACGCACAGGGAGCCCCCGGAGTGAGCTCCCCCACAGGGATCTGGGTGTGGCCCACCCTTCCCCCTCTGTGGCTTCCATGGCTGCAGGCTTCTGGTGTCTGCTCACCCCTGTCCCTGGGCCAGGTAAACTCACTTGGTGGGGAGCACAGGGAAGTGCCCCCTTTCCTGTCCCACACATGCTGAAGGCCCACAGGGCAGTGGGGGGCAGGTGAGCTGGGGTGAGGGATGGCAGGGTGTCGCTACTGGGATCCAGATGCCGTGACTGAGACAGGTGCACCCATGCAGGGTCCTGTGGAGATGGTCGTTCTCATCTGGCCTTCTCTGTGCTTGTCACTCTCGGGGTGGTCCCCAGCTGTTCTCTCAGAGTGCCTTGCGAGGCACATGCCTCACAGCAGGGCTGGTGGGCAGTGACACCCTGTCCTCTGGGGGCGGCGGCGGCCCCCCCTTTGCACTCCCAAGGCCAGATCTAGGTCACTGCCCCGCTTAGATCCAGGGCAGTGGTTCCCAAACGAGCAGGAGGAGCCAGCAGGGGCTCGGGGGCTGTGGGGCAGCTACTCGTCCTGAGGTGCCGTGTCTTGGAATCCTGCCCTTCTGCGCAGCGCAGGAGGCTGGTGCTGCCGTCGTCTGCTCTCTGGCTTCTGCCTGGAGACGTGTTGTACGTGATGTTATTCTTAAGACACAGCGGCCGGAAAGTGACCCTCAGGGTACCCGAGCGTTGCCTGCGACCCGGCAGGGCCCTGATGGGCGTTTGCTGAATGAACGAAAGGGCGCACAAAGGGACAAATGAATGGAGGTAGGCTCTTGCAGGGCTGGCAGGTCTCACCTGGGATGAGAGGAGTGGCAGGTCCTGCAGGAGAAGAAGGTTGTACAAGGCTTGTCACCCTGGAGTTCCATCTCCAAGGACAGTACCTGGGTGGCAGTATTCATAAGAGCTCCCATCCTTGGTTATTCTGATGAGGAGTCAGGATGGAGCCATGGACTAGCCCACCCGACCCTGGCAGGGCTTCCCACACATCGCCCCATGCAGGTGGGACCTCAGGTGGGCTGGGAGAAGCCGAGTCCACGCTGCTTGGCGACCTGGCCAAGCCTTGCCCAGCCCGGGTGACCCTTCATGGGTCTCACTCCCGGGGCCTCTTCCCCACTCCCTTGGGCCAAGATGGAGTGTGGGGATGTTGGAGTGCTGTCGCCCCTAGAAACTTCTGGAGCCAGCTGCTCTCTGGGGTCTTCGCCCTTCCAAGCCACCTCTTTTCTCTGTCCCTTCTTTTGAGCCCCCAGCAAGGGCCTGTGCGGCCGCTGCCTTCCCCAGGAGGCCCAGAGCCATGTCCTCACTCTGCACTGCAGCTGGCTCTCCCTTTGGCTCTGCCCACACCAGATGATGCATGTGGTGGCCCTAACCTGGCTGCAGATGGTGCCGTGGGCCCTGTCCCCCACCTCTGGTGTTGGGGTTCTTGGGCCAGGCTTCCCCATGCTGCCCAGTCCTCTTCTCCGGGTGGAAACAGGCAAAGCTTCGCCTCGGACAGCCCAGCCCCGGACCGTCAGGAGCACTTCTGCCCCATGGGCGCCACTCCTGAGCGAGGCTCCAGCCAAGCCCTCAGCTGCCTTCCCCTGTTCAAGATTTACCCTTGAAAGGGGCCTGGGTCCTTCTCCCGCAAGGGGTCGTGTGGAGTGGGGTTTAAAAGTATGGGGGGCCGTTCTCGTTCTGATGTCTGACATGCAGGCACGGGGGAGGCAGGTGTCTCCGGTGACCCAGGCTGGTGTGAAACCACAGGTGGGTGTGCTCTGTGCCCCAGGCACCCACAGCTGTGTGCACTTAGGCCTCCTGTTGTGTCTTCCTGAGCTGCTCTGTTGGTGAAGCTGCCAGCCCCAGAGTGTGGCTTGTCCCCTCGGAGGTGAGCATGAACCACAGGAGAGTCCAAAGTCCTTGACCCAAGATGGTGTCACGCGGCTCGGCCCCCATGTGGTTCCACCCAGCCTCACACGGACACGGTAACGTTCGATGTGAAGGGTTCCGAGAGGTACGTTGTTGGGCCCCCACGACCTGTCTGCCGTGCCTTTCTCATGCACTGTCGGTGGACTGGAAACAACCCCGTGGCTCGCGCGATGCTCCCACCATGTTCCAGAGGCCGGGGCTGGCAGGCAGTCTTTCAGGGGCCAGGCGGGGACAGTATCAGCTTTTCTGGCCACCACAGGGTCTCTGCCCCACTGCTCAGCTCTGACTGAGCTCTGGCGGGTGCCTGAGTGTCCGGTGACTTGTGGGACCACCAGGCCAGTCAGGGCTGGTGTCTCTCTGTCCCACCCATGTCCCCTGGAGAAAAGGCACCCAGCAACATCATTGCTGCAGGGGCACTCCGCCCGTCGGACCAAAGCTCAGTGGGGCAGGGGCCCCAGACGTCTGCTGTCCCGGATCCCGTGGCCCTGGGCCCCTGTGGTTTCCAGAGCCACGTCTTGGCCCCGCACAGCCCCGCCTTGCGCCCGTGGGCCAGCCAGCCTGCCTGTGCTGCCGGGACGCGCGCCCCCTCTGCTGCAGCCCCGGCCCCATCTCCTCAGGACTTAGTTGGGAGAAGGGTGTCTGGCGGACCCAGGGGTGGGGGCTGGAAAGCCAGGCAGATGCCCACTTTGGCCCAGAGGCTGGCTGGCTGGGGCAGGGGAGGGGAGCGGAAGTCTTCCCTAACCTGACCGGGATTGGCTCGTTTGAAATGAGGCGTGCCACTCTGTCTCGGGCGGGGCTCCCGGGCTGTCTCACCCCCCGCCTTGGCCAGGGGAGGCGGGGGCCTCCGCGGAGTGCACATGGTCTCCCACTGGAGGCCTGGCCAGCCTCCCAGGTGCCTCTCAGGCCACGCATCTCCTCTTGGGCCCCTGGGGGTTCTCCAGGTCGGGGAGGCGCCTCCGGAGGGCGGGTGGGCAGACACAGCGTTGTGCGGGCCTTTGCCAGGCTTCGCAGGGCCGCACCAGCTCCGCTCTGCTCCCTTCCCGTTTTCCCTTTTCCTCTGGTTAAACATCCCCTTGAGTCTTCCCTCCACAATAAAGCAAAATTGTGTCATTTCTCTTCTCACTGAAGCCAACTGTCCTTGAAGACCAGTGCCTGGTGACACCATCACCCTTCCCCTGTGGGCAGCTGATGGCTGATGTGGGTTTTCGAGAGCAGAGAAGGGGGCACAGTCCTGTCACTGCGTGGGCCTCGGCCCTGTGGGGCCTCTGCTGTGGAGGTTCTTGGGGTGGGGGCTTTAGGATGCCTGCTGCTGGGTCGGGCGCAGGCCCCTGGCCCTGCTCCGTGGCTGTCCCCTTCCTGCCTCAAGGCTGCTTGCACTGGGGAACCCTCCAGAGCTCCTGGGGCTTCATTCCTGTGAATCATGCTGTTTCTTCTCTTTCTCTTTATTCTCTCTGTTTATTTTTGTTGTGTGACTTTGACTAGCCCGGCAACCCTGTCTCCTGTGTGGGAGCTCCCCTCCCTCCATGCCCTGGCCACACGTGACCAGGCCTGGCTCCCAGTGTGGCCACCGTAACGGGGGCCATGGGGAGCTCCGCTTCCTCGCTGGCCGCCGAGACTGAGTCGGACCATGGCTTCCCCACGGGGCCGCCCTTCCCAGGGCCCCCGGCAGCAGCCAGCTGTTGTAGGAGCGGCCCTGGGGGGCCTGTCTGGGGCGCTGCCCTGGTTACCCGGCAGCACCAGACCCCACACCCCCAGGCCCAAAGGTAAGAAAGCTGGGCGGGCCCCAAGGGGTGGGAGTGCTGCTCTGTCAGGGTGTCCCTCTTTGGCAAAGGGGCTTGCAGAGAAGCGGGGCCCCTGTTTCTTAGGGTCCTCTGGCAGCTCACGTTCCCTCAGTGGCATGAGACCTGAGAGGCTCCACACTTAGTGAAGAAGGTCTGGGGGACTGGTTCTTTTCCTTGAGCTGCGCTGCATCTCAGTCTGGTGCTCGTGGAGAAGCAGCTTTTGGAGCTTTTAGCCTTGTGGGTAGGGAGCCTGCCAGCCCCAGGCCTGAGTGGCACTGGCTTGTGCTGAGAATGCTGGCTTGCTTCCCACAGGGTTTTGGGGACACTGCCCGGGCCCCTGTCTGTGTGACGCCGCTGCTCGAGTGTGGCTGCTGGCCAGGCAGTGGGGGGTTACGAGGCCACAGGGCCAGGCCTTCCCATGCCAGCTCCCTCCGCCTGTGGCTGGGCTCAGCCCAGGTTTCTCAGCCCAGGCTGACCATTGGATCACCTGGAGGGCCTCCTCTCGGAGGTGCAGGAGTGACTGGTGTGAGAGCAGGTCATGCTCTGTCGTCCTACCTCGGCACTGACGCCCCTGCCTTCGCCCTGTCCTGTGGCCTTGCTGGGGGGAGGGGTGCCCGGTGCTCAGCATACACTTGGGGTTCCACAGACCTTGGGGCAGAGTTTTGGGTAGCCCCTGCTCTCTCAGGGTGCCCACGCCTTGGTTCAGTGGGGAACAGACATCTTCCCTCTCTCAAAAGCACATCCTAGGCTCTCCTGCCAGGTGGGCATCAGGCAGGGCCCTAATGGGCATGCAGGAGTGGGCCCAGCCCCTGGGATGCCATTGGAGCTGCGGCCTGAGTCCCTAGAGAGGAGGCCTCTGGGAGGGTGCTGGAGGGTTTGCCAAAGCTGGGCAGGAGAGTCTCGGAGGTCCTGTAAGATACCCTAGTGGGCAAGAGTCAGGAGCTTGAGGTCCAAGCGGTGTGCCAGGAGGCGGGAGGGCAGGAGGGAGCAGTATCGTGAATGGGGTATCGTGAATGGTTAGAGAGGATCTCCCTGTTACGGTATTGACGATGTACTAGTGAACATTCCGTGACCCAGCTTCACTGAGATACAGTTTACGTGCTGTCAGATTCACCCCTCACGAGCACACAGTTCTGTGGTTTTAGTTCATTTATGGAGTCGCTCCGCCCTCCCCACAACACCGTCGTTCAGCGTCTCCGTGCCCCAAAAAGACCCTGCCTGTTAGCTGTCCCTCCCTGTCCCCAGACTCCCTGCTTCCTGTCCGTAGATTTGCTTTTTCTAGAAATTCCACGTAAGCAGAGCCCGGTAATGTGTGTCCTGTGTTCTGGCTTCTTGCACCGAGCACGACGTGTCAGGGTCTGTCCGTGTACGGCGTTTGTTGACACTTTGTTCTTTTTGTGGCTGCACGACACCCCATTGTCTGGGCAGGCCCCCTGTGTTCCCCCATTTCTCAGTTGGTGGGCGCTTGGGTCGTTTGCCCTGGGTGTTTATGTTTCATGCTTCTCCGCTATTTGTGTATAAGTTTTTGGGTGGACATGTTTTCATTTCTGTCGGGTCGATAGAATGGAATTTCTGAAGTTTAATACAAGTTTGTATTTAACTCTCTAAGGAACTGCTAGATTGTTCTCCAAAGTGGCCGCGCCATTTTGCATTCCCACCAGCAGTGGAGGGCCAGCTCCAGCTTCCCCACGTCCTGGCCCTTCTTGAGGGTGTGAGGTGGTGGTTTGGTTTGCATTTGTGATGGATGGCGATGTTGAGCATCTCTGCAGATTTCCATCTCTCCGCACACATCTTTTTATTTTCGTTTGTTTCCTTAGGGTAAGTTGCTAGGAGTAGAGTGACTGGATCCCAGGGAGGGAGGCTGGACGCCCCTGCCGAGCAGCAGCCTCCCTGTGGGCCTGCGAGGCGGCTTCCCGTGAGGCCCTGCGAGTGCTCAGAGGGGCGCGTGCATGTGATAGACTTTGGACCTTCACTCACGCCATTAAGCCAAGTGCCTGGTGACTCGACCTCACTGTGTCATCTCCTGGTTTCCGCCAGGCCTCGCCCCGGGGCTGGTGCAGCCAGGCAGCTCCTTTCACAGCCACTGTAGTCGGGCCTCGGCTTCAGTGGTTACTGTCTGCCCCTGGGAGCAGCAGGCAAAGACAGATCGGGAAGAAATGGCGCTAATGACCTTGAGAAGTCATAGGTCCAGACCAGAGATGACAAAGAATGGCAGAAGAGGTGGGCACAGCAGGTGGCTGGAAGGGTGCAGAACGGTGGTGTGCCACGTCGTGGCTGCGCTGTACGCCACCCCTGGCAGGATACCCCCCCCAGGCGTACATCCGCCACAGTCTGGGGGAGCAGCTGGGAGTGTGCACAGACCCCCTCCCCGGCTCTGACAGGGCATCAGGGCCTGGAAGGGCACGTGCAGAAGCTGGCAGCACAGCAGCCCCTGCCTCCACGTCGGCGCGGCCTTCTTGGCTGGGAGCGCCCCGTTGCAGTAATGAAGCCGCCGAGAGAGCGGGGCGGGGCCACATCTCCTGTAACTCACTGCCAGGCTGGGAGCAGAAACTTCAATGTCCCAGGAGCTGCTCATCTTAATCAATAAACAGTTGGTGGGGGCACTGGCTGCTGTAAGCTCTGGGCCCTCCCTGGGGACTCGGAGATAAGGAGAAGGACCCAAGGCTGACTAAAGGTGACCTCAAGGGGAGGCCCCAGCACGCAGGGGGTCCAGGGTTGGGCCACCATCGCTAGGCATGGCGCCTGCATCTCCTGGCATGGCCTGCCTAGGAGCCCAGCCGCAGGCCCGGTGGCTTGACCGAGGCCCTTGCGTGGACAGCACTTACTACTATCGGTTTTCCTGGGGAGGCATAAGGCCATCGCGCACGTGTCCTGGGTGCCTTCGCAGCAAGTCCCAAGGGCAGCTCCATAACCACCCTCCTCTTTTGAATTAGAACTGAGTGTTGGCGATTCTCAGATGACGAGGGTAGAGCAGATGTGTGTCGTTGAATTTTTCTGGACAGGTGCCTGAATTTTCCACCTGACTTGGCCTTTCTGTTGTAAGGAGTAACTCAGGCTATTTTCCGTGAGCAGCGTTTTCTCCCCAGAAGCAATTGCTTCTGTGTCCTGGAGCACAGGTGACAGCCTCTGAATGAGTGTCCAGGAACTTGGGAACATTTTGTGTTGAGGGTCTGGTTTGACTCTGGATTCCCCACTTTCTCTTCCAAGCTTTGCTTGGCGGTCCGGCCTCACCTTTGGATACTCCAGTGATTTCGGGTCTCCGGGCCTCGCTGAGTGTCTGCTGGGCCCTTGAGGGTGGCCTTGGCGTTTCGGAGACCAGAGCAGCTGCTCCCCTGCTCAGGGTTCCTCTGCTCACCCACCGCGGCCCCCTGAGCCACTCCTCACCGCCCGATGGCACTGAAACGGGCGCAGGCCGTGAAGTGCGGGCCGCTGGGGCTGGTGAGGGAGCGCTCTGCCTGTCCTGCAGCTGTTTCGCCACCACGGTCCCTGTAGCCTCCTCCTAGCTGGAGGGGCCGCTGCTGCTGCCCGGCTCTCCTCTGGTTCTCCAGGGCTAAATTTGAGTTTTAGGGACTGTTTTCATTTAAACCTTTTTGAACTCCAGGCAGAATCTTCCAGATTCTCCGTCTCTACAAGGGCAGCTGTGAAACCTGCCCTGGCCCCGGGCGCTGGCCGGGACCCGCAGACGCGTGCGCAGCCAGCCCAGGGCGGGGACTGGCCAGCTGGTGGGTTATGAGGCGAACAGGACTTGGGTTCCTTGCCCTCCGCCCCCCCCGCCAGCGTTTGCAAGGCTTTCCTTGCTCAGTGTGCCTGGGGCCGGAAGGGTCCTGGACCCAACTTTCCCGGTGGGGCAGGAGCCTGAGCCTTCCCTCTGGAGACCTCCCAGGCTAGGTGGGGTGCGCAGAGGGAGCGTGGCCATGCTCTGAGCCTGGGGTCGGGAGCGAGGCTGCCTAGGACCTGACCTGTGTGTGCATGTCTGTGGGGTACATGGTACCTCACACCTGGACCATGGCCCTTCTCTGATGGGGAATGGTGGGAAGCAGGGAGCCCCGGTGGTGTCCAGGCAGATTTCTTAGGTGTTACCTCGCGCCAAGGCCGAGGCTAAAGCTGACCTGACCCTTGGCCATGCCCACTCTGCTGGTGCGGGGGGCCCACTCGCACACCCCAGGGCTGTCCACGCTGGAAGACTGCTTCACAGAGTTTGCTCTAGGCCTTGGAAAACAATCGTGTTGCCCAGGGTAGATTTTTTTGTTACTGAAGAGGCAAGTTTTTTTCCTTCCTGAACCGGATGGGTTTGGCGTGAATATAGATAGCATTAGAATCACAAGCCTTGTGCCTTGTTGTAAAGAACGGTTGGTCTCTCTGCCAGCAGAGCAGCGGCGCAGGAGAGTGTGTTGTGGTGCACGGACGCCACCTCGAGCCCAGATTAGCCCTTCAGAGGCAGGTCAGTGGGCCAGCCTTGCCCTTAGCCCAGACGCGAGACCCGTCTCATTGGGTGGGAGGAACCATTCGGGAGCATCCCACCTGCCCTGCTGTGGGCCTGAGTGCTTTTCTTCTGCACCTGGGAGAAGCAAAGGCCCAGCCTTGGGGAAGGTGGGTAGGCCAGGCACCTAAGAACCCACCCAGTGAAGGGGGCTGCATTCCAACACTCCAAGCAGCCTGCAGGGCAGGCTATGGAAAGGGCCCTGGGGGGCAGGGAGGTGGATGTCCTGCCTGCTCTGCACCACCAGCAGGGTCCTGGGAGCCAGGTGCGGGTCTCCTGGCCCAGTTCCCGGTCCTTCAGTCCTTCCCATTTTGCCCTCCATGTGCCTAGCACACTGCCACGCATGCCTGAGGCCTGGCAGCTTTTCAGAGTACCATGTCTTCTTGCCATACCTGGCCTGTGGCTCCTGGCTCTCTCTCCCTATGGGGTCTGTCGTGCCCCTAAGGTGTAGACCCCATCTGTGTGTGTCTGGCAGCAGCCCACCTACCCCCGAGGCACAGCCAGAGGCCTCCTGGGATGGAGCCCCCTGAGGGTTGTCAGCCCTGCAGCCACATACAGGTGCCTTCCCCAGCCAGTCTCCACCCACCCGGGAAGGCCGAGTCCTGTTGCACACAGGGTCTCCCAGGTCTGGGTGTGGCTAGCACTTTGGCGTAGGCTGCTCAGGACAGGCTGGTGTCAGCCTCTACTTCCACCTCCTTTGCTCTTGCATATTCGTCCCCTGCTGTTCCCCCTCACTCTCCCAGAGCTGGGCAGCCTGCCCCCACCCCTACCCCATGGGCCTCCCACCTCAGGATGTGAGCTGTGGGAGCAAGAGGGTTTGCATGCTGCTGCAGAACGCTGAGCTGCCTCCTTGTGCCTCTGCCGACCACAGCTGGGCCTGCAGTGGTCCAGGTGGGCAGGTGATTAGAGGGTGCTCGGCACCCACAGAGTTCAGGCTGTTCTCAGGGGCTGCTGAGGTGCAGGAGTTGGGTCAGTCCAAGGGCCTTGGACAGAAGGGCTGTGTCCTTCACTAGGCAGGAACGTACTCGCTTGGCCACGAGCACTGCGAGGTTGTATTTCACGGTCAGGTATCTGCAGCCCTCAGCGCGTGTCAGAATTGGAACCACCCAGGGGTTTCCTGGAAATTCCAGAAGCAGACAGCCAGCCAGGCGGGGGGACCCATCAGGAGGCTCTGAGTCAGGGCTGACCCCACCCACAGCATGGAGAGGACTTCAGGTGGCGACTTGGCCCTCCCTTCATGTACTCAGACTTTTTGTGTGTGATGAAATTCACATAACATAAAACTACTCATCTCAGCCCTGGCTGGGGTGGCTCGGTGGATTGAGCGCGGGCCGTGAGGCCAAGGGTCGCTGGTTCGATTCCCAGTCAGGGCACATGCCTGGGTTGCAGGCCAGGTCCCCAGGAGGGGGCACACAAAAGGCAACCACACATTGATGTTTCTCTCCCTCTCTTCCTCCATCCCTTCCCCTCTCTCTAAAAATAAATAAATAAAATCTTTTTTTTATTTATTTATTTTTAGAGAGAGGGGAAGGGAGGGAGACAGAGAGGGAGAGAAAGAGCAATGTATGGTTGCCTCTCACATGGCCCTCACTGGGGACCTGGCCCGCAACCCAGGCATGTGCCGTGACTGGGAATCAAACTGGGACCCTTTAGTTCCCAGCCCGCGCTCAATCCACTGAGCTACGCCATCCAGGGCCTAAATAAAATCTTAAAAAAAGAAAAAACTAGTCGTCTCAAAGTGAACAATTCAGTAGTATTTAGTACATTCACCGTGTGCAGCCGTCACCTCTGCCTGGTTCTAAAACGTGCCCGCCGCCTCAGAAGAAAACCTCATGCCCACCATCCAGTTAGCTGCTCTCCAGCCCCTGGGACGCCAGCCTTCTTTCTGCTTCTATGGGTGTGCCTGTCTTGGACGTTTCACATGGATGGAATCATAAAACATGTGGTCTTGTGTCTTTCACTTTGCATGTTTTCAACATGCTACATGTTATAGCATGTGTCGGAACTTTATTCCTTTTTGTGGCTTGTCCATGTATTCACCGGCGGACTTCTGGGGTGTTTCCACGTCTGACTGTTGTGAATAGATCTGCTGTGAGCGTGTGTGTTAGAATATACTTCTCAGTTCTTTTGGGTAGACACCTAGAGGTGAAATTGCTACGTCACATGGTGGGTCAGTATAACTTTCTGAGGAGCTGCCAGGCTGCTTTCCAGCGCAGCTGTGCTGTTGTTTTGCATCACCACCGGCAGCGTAGGGATGGGCTCTCCATGCTCCTCGGTTTCACCAACACTTGTTAACATCTGCAGGTTTGACTCTGGCCCTCCGCGTGGGTGTGAAGTGGCATCTCGTGGCAGTTTTTTTTTTTTTGTTTGTTTGTTTTTTTAAGATTTTTATTTATTTTTAGAGAGGGGGACGAGAGGGAGAAAGATAGGGAGAGAAACATCATGTATGGTTGCCTCTCACGTGGCCCCCACTGGGGACCTGGCCTGCAACCCAGGCATGTGCCCTGACTGGGAATCGAACTGGCGACCCTTTGGTTCGCAGCCCACGCTCAATCCACTGAGCTACACCAGCCAGGGCCCTTTGTGTATTTTTAAAACAGGTTGTTTTTCTTTTGTTGTTTAGCTTTAAGGATTCTTTACATATTCTGGATACGAGACCCTTATCAGACATACAGTTTGCAAATACTTTCTCCCTCTCTGCAAGTTGCCTTTCCCCCTTTTTTTTTTTTTAAGATTTTATTTATTTATTTTTGAAGAGAGGAAGGGAGGGAGAAAGAGGAGGAGAGAAACATCAGTGTGTGGTTGCCTCTCACGTGCCCCCTACTGGGGACCTGGCCCGAAACCCAGGCATGTGCCCTGACTGGGAATCAAACCAGCAACACTTTGGTTCGTAGGCCAGCGCTCAGTCCACTGAGCCATACCAGCCAGGGCTGCCTTTCTCATTTTTTGATGATGTCCATTTTTTTCTTTATTTGCCTGTGCTTTTGGTGTCATGTCAGATAATCCATTGCTAATATCCAAGGTCATAAAAATTTACCTATGCTTTTTTGTAAGAGTCCTGCAGTTTTTGTTCCTGCACTTAGATCATTAGTCCATTTTCAGTTAATTTTTTAATACAGTGTGAGGTAAGGGCCCAAATTCATTCCTTTCTGTTTATATCCAGTTGTCCCAGCACCATTTGTTAAAAAAACTGTCCGTTCCCCATTGAATGGTCTTGGCACCCGTGTCAAGAATTACTTGACCATGTATATGAGGGTTTATTTCTGGACTCTCCCTTCTATTCTGTTGGCTGTATAAAGACCACATAGTGTACCGTGAGAGAGAGCTCGGTTGGGTGTCATCCCACAAAACAAAAGGTTGCCGGTTTGATTCCTGGTCAGGGCACATGCCTGGGTTGTGGGTCCAGTCCCTGGTTGGGGCACATGTGAGAGGCAACCAGTCGATGTTTCTCTCCCTCTTTTTTTTAGGGAGGCCCCTTCTCTCTAAAAATAAATAAGTAAAATCTGCTTTAAAAAACCATATAGTATAGACATACGTCGTTATGCCAGTACCACACTGTCTTGAGTTTCTAACCTTTTTTTTTTTAAGATTTATTTATTTATTTATTTATTTATTTTTAAAGAGAGGGGAAGGGAGGGAGAAAGAGAGGGAGAGAAACATCCCTGTGTGGTTGCCTCTTGCGCGCCCCCTACTGGAGACCTGGCCTGCAGCCCAGGTATGTGCGCTGACCACACAGTGCTCCGAGCACACAGGTTCGAAGTCCGGTGCTCAGTCCACTGAGCCACACCAGCCAGGGTGATATGAATTTTAGAATCACCTTTTTCCATTCCTACAAAAAAAAAAGAACATAGGATGTTATTGAATCACTTTGGGTAGTATTGTCATCATAACTATATTGTCTTAATCCATGGATGTGGGATTTTTTTCCATTTATTTAGGTCTTTAATTTCTTTCAGCAATTTTTATAACTGTCAGAGTACAAGTCTTTCACTTCCTTAAATTTATTCCTAGGTATTTGATTATTTTGGGTGCTATTTTAAGTGGTGGTGTTTTTTAACTTTCTTTTTTTTCCCCTTTTATTATTTTTTTAATATTACTTTATTGTTGTTCAATTACAGTTGTCTGCATCCTCTCCCCTCCCTAACTTTCTTTTCAAATCGTTCATTGCTGGCACAGAAACACAGCTGATTTTTTTGTGTTGATCTCATGCTGAATTTGTTTATTAGCTCTAGTAGGTTTTTTGGTAGATTCTTGAGAGTTTGTATAGGATTATGTTACCTGCAAATGGAGATACTTTTATTTCTGTGTTTCCAATTAGATACCTTTTGATCTTTTTCTTGCCCGATTGCTCTGGCTGGAACCCCAGCAGGGTATTGGACTAGCCTTGCTGCCTTCCTGATGCGGGGCTGGTGGGGGTGGGGAGGGTGGAGCATTCAGTCTCTCACCACAGGGCTCGATGCTAGCTGCAGGTGTTTTGTGGATGCCCTTTATCCTGTTGAGGAAGTTCACTCACACTCTTTTCCTGTGACTTATCAAAGACCACCTTCACACCAGAGCCCCATGGCCACTACGATGGTGTGGCTCAGCCCCATCCCTCCCCCCCCCAACAGGCCCACCTCTCCAGAAAGGGTCTGAGGGTAGAGCCTTGGGGTCCCTTGGAGGCTGTGGCAGACCTCTTTGGAGACCTCAGAGTCCTCAAGCCTCTCACAAGCTGCCTTCTTGAGCTTGACATCTGTCACAGCCCAGAAGGACACAGATCCTGCTGGCTTGCTCCCCCTCGTCCCAGGCAGCGACTCGGGCACCCGTCCTCTGGGCCGGCACTGACTGGGGCCATCCCTTGCAGCCACACACATTCACCTGGGTCCATGGCCACGGTTGGAGAATGGTCTTGTGCGCGCTGCACCTTCCTGAACCCGGCCGGCCAGCGCCAGTGCTCCATCTGTGAGGCTCCTCGGCACAAGCCTGATCTCGACCAGATCCTGCGACTGAGCGTCGAGGAGCAGAAATGGCCTTGCGCCCGATGCACATTCCGGAACTTCCTGGGCAAGGAGGCCTGTGAGGTGTGTGGCTTTGCCCCAGAGCCTGTGCCCGGCACCTCCCTGCTGCCAGTCATCAATGGGGTCCTACCCAAGCCGCCCACCATCCTGGTGGAGCCCAAGGGCAGCTGCAAGGAGGAGGCAGGTCCAGCGCAGACAGAGGGACTAGTGGCCGTGGAGCCAGTTGGGGGGCAGCCCGCGGAGGAGGAGGAAGGGACAGCAGAACCTGGGAGCGGCTGGGCCTGCCCTCGCTGCACGTTGCACAACACGCCCACGGCCAGCTCCTGCTCTGCCTGCGGGGGCCCCCGGAAACTCTCGCTGCCCAGGATCCCTCCTGAGGCCCTGGTGGTCCCCGAAGTTGTGGCCCCTGCCGGCTTCCACATCACACCTGCCCCACCCCAGCCTGGGGAAGGCAATGAAGCTGACCCTCCCTCGGCTGCTGCTGACCAGGAGCCACCCCGGATGCCGCCCTTCAGCCCCTTCTCGCCCACCCTGCAGAACAACCCTGTGCCTCGCAGCCGCCGTGAGGTGCCCCCTCAGCTGCAGCCACTGGTGCCTGAGGCCACCCAGCCCTCACCCGCTGCTGGCTCCAAGGTACCCCCTCAGGGCCCAGGGCGGACTTCTGCTGGGGCCTCCCGCTTGGCAGAGCTACTTTCCGGCAAGCGACTTAGCGCTCTGGAGGAGGAGGCGGCCGAGGGCGGTCCTGTGCTGCGCCGGTGCAGCTCCTGCTCCGTGCCCAGCCCCGCAAGCCTGTGCGAAGCCTGTGGCACTGCTCCGGGCAGCGATGTCATTGACCTGGCCGGTGATACTGTGCGCTACACGCCAGCGAGCCCCTCCAGCCCCGACTTCACCACCTGGTCGTGCGCCAAGTGCACACTCAAGAACCCCACAGCAGCCCCCAGGTGCACTGTGTGTGGCTGCTCCAAGCTGCATGGCTTCCAGGAGCACAGCGAGCCTCCCGCTCGCTGCCCGGACTGCAGCGCGGACAAGCCCAGCCTCTGTGCTGCCCACAAGGCCAGCCGCCTCTTTCCCGAGGCACCACCCGAGCGCCCAGGTCAGTGGGCCTGCCCTGCCTGCACACTGCTCAACGCGCCGTGGGCTAAGCACTGTGCCGCCTGCCACACACCGCAGCTCCTAGAGGCCCAGCGCCGGGGCGCCGCCCCCCTGCGGCGCAGGGAGAGTATGCACGTGGAAAAGCGGCGGCAGACAGATGAGGGTGAGGCCAAGGCTCTCTGGGAGAACATCGTGGCCTTCTGCCGGGAGGTGAGTCCCCTCAGGATAGTGGGCCACACACCAGGGCTGGTGCTCCCTTCCCCACGGGCCTTGCTCTGCATTTTCTGTCCTTCCCTGCCGTCCCTTCCCCAGCCAGGGAGGGGGAGGAACCAGTATTCCCTTCCCCGGGTGCTGAGCCTGGCACCGAATCACTCTTCACCTTAGTGTGACTGGCCCCCACTGTCTACATGTTGCCCCTTTTTCTCCGCTCACGTGAGTCCACAACCCCGTAGTCTGTGGTCCCGACCCCTCCAGGTCTGATTTCCCATAGATGTTGAAGCCACAGGGAGGTAGGGACACAGGTGGAGGCTTCATGCCGACAGGCAGGCCTGGTGCTTCCTCCAGCTGTGCAGACCCAGCCAAAACCTGGGGCTGGGACCCCCCCCCTCACCCTCTCTTGCTCTCTTGCCCAAGGAGCTGTGGGAGGCCTGAGCCCAGGGCAGTGTCACCCTCAGGTCAACTGAAGGGGCTACTAACCCCCATCACTGCCTGCAGCCCCCCTGACAGTGTGCCCAGTCTTGTGTCCTGCCTTCCCTACCCAGTCAGGTCCCCTCACCTCAGGCCTTTGGCTTGCTGGGCCATGGGCTAGGCGGGCGGGGGGGCAGTTCCCTGGTTTTCTGTGCCCACCACCCCTGAAGTCTCCAGGCTGCGGGGGGCCTTGCCATTTCCTTGGGGCATCTGTACCTCCCACCGACGTGTTGCCAGCCCGCGGTGCCCTGGTTGGCTGTGATCCCCCTCGCCCGCATGGGCCGTGTGGGTTGCGCAAGGCCCCCGCTGAGTTCTCCGTGCAGGTCAGGGGGCCGGCACACACGCCTACCCCCTTCCTCTGGGGCTTGGGCAGCATTTTCAGGGTGTTGTCTTGGGCTGCCGGTCGGAGCCAGGTGTGTCTCTGGCCCGGGGCCACCCAGCTGAGCCCGAGCGTGTGGCTGTGGTCTCCGCAGAACAGTGTGAACTTCGTGGATGACAGCTTCCCGCCCGGGCCGGAGTCCGTGGGCTTCCCTGCAGGCGACAGCGTCCAGCAGCGTGTTAAGCAGTGGCTGAGGCCTCATGAGATCAACTGCTCTGTCTTCAGGGACCACAGCCCCTCCTGGTCCGTGTTCCACACTCTGCGGCCCTCAGACATCCTGCAGGGGCTGCTGGGCAACTGCTGGTGAGTCTGGGGCGCCCCCTCGGGCCGGGTGGTGGGCGGTCTGATCGCGCTCACCAGCGAGGCCTCTGGCTCTGCGCAGGTTTCTCAGTGCTCTGGCCGTGCTGGCCGAGCGGCCCGACCTGGTTGAGCGGGTGATGGTCACACGCAGCCTGTGCGCGGAGGGCGCCTACCAGGTGCGGCTCTGCAAGGACGGCACGTGGACGACGGTGCTGGTGGACGACATGCTGCCCTGCGACGAGGCCGGCTTCCTCCTCTTCTCACAGGTGGCCGGGTGGGCCACGCCGGCGGGGAGGGGGGGGCGGGCCCCGGGGGGCCGCGTGACTCCAGCCCCTCCCTACAGGCCCAGCGGAAGCAGCTGTGGGTGGCCCTCATCGAGAAGGCGCTGGCCAAGCTGCACGGCTCCTACTTTGCCCTCCAGGCAGGGCGCGCCATCGAAGGCCTGGCCACGCTCACCGGTGCCCCCTGTGAGAGCCTGGCGCTGCAGGTCAGCTCCACTAACCCCCGCGAGGAACCCGTTGACACTGACCTCATCTGGGCCAAAATGCTGAGTTCTAAGGAGGCTGGGTAAGAGGGGCGGGCGCTCTGGTGGTCAGCAGCTTTGGGAGGAGAGGAGAGACAAGGCGAGGGGACAGCCAGGCCGGGCCCGGAGTGGTGGGAAATGCAGGGGCAAGTGTCTCCGACCCGCAGCCTGTGTTTCACAAGATGTTTCTGGTGTGGCTGACCGCAGTTAGGGGGCCTGGCCTGCAGCCCTGTCATCTCCCACTGCTGGCGGGTGGTCCCACCTGCCCAGGCCAGGGCAGCGGGCAGAATAACAGCTGATCAGCCCACAGCTGGAAGGCCTCCTCCTGACTGGGCCCGTGCGGGCCGTCAGCACCTGCTGGAGCTCTGGAGCAAGCCCCGTGGAGGCGCCTGGTGGGAGTGGGCTGCCTTCTGAGACCCGGCCCAAATTGGCCAGCGTGTCTGTGGGGTGCTCCGAAACCCTAAGCCTGAGAGAGATGGCTCACTGGTGCCGAGACCCCCTGCCCTCAGCTGCTACTGGGCATTACTGCTGCCCCATCCCCTAAGTGAGCTGCAGCCCTGAGCTGGCAGGACCCAAGCCCACCCAACTCCCAGCCCCAAACCCTCTGAGCTCTTGGGTCACTGTGTTGGGAGCAGACCGACACTTCCCTGAGTTCTATATGTCTCTCCTGGGGCCCTGGGGTCCGTACTCCCCCACAGTCAGGGAAGAACCCCCAGCCTTGGCTAGCAAGGGTTCTCTGGTGAGTGAGCCCTCCTCCGTGAAGGAGGCCCCTGGGCACTGAGGGGCATCCAGCGTTAAAGGCCCCAATCAGCCCCGGCTGGTGTAGCTCAGTGGATTGAGCATGGGCTGGGAACCAAAGGGTCCCAGTTCGATTCCCAGTCAGGGAACATGCCTGGGTTTCGGGCTGGGTCCCAAGTGGGGGCCATGTGAGAGACAGCCATACATTGCTGTTTCTCTCCTTCTCTTTCTTCTTCCCATCCCCTCTCTCTAAAAATAAATAAAATCTTTAAAAATAATAATAATAATAAACAAATAAATAAAGGCCCCAATCGGCCAGCCTCCCAGTCAGCCAGGCCGCTCTGCCCGCGCAGGTTCCTCATGGGCGCCTCGTGTGGTGGGGGCAACATGAAGGTGGACGATGCTGCCTACGAGAGCCTGGGCTTGCGCCCCCGCCATGCCTACTCCGTCCTGGATGTCCGTGATGTCCAGGGCTCCAGGTAGGGGCTGGGCTGGCTATGGGTAGCCAGGGTATGTGGATGTGTGGTGGGAGCCGTGGCCTTCAGCCCCTTGGTCCACAGGCTCCTGCGCCTCCGGAACCCATGGGGCCGCTTCTCCTGGAATGGCAGCTGGTCAGATGAGTGGCCACACTGGCCGGGGCACCTGCGTGGCGAGCTCATGCCCCATGGCAGCAGTGAAGGTGTCTTCTGGATGGAGTACAGTGACTTCGTCAGGTACCTGATCTCTGCGGGAAGTGGGCGTCCGACGTCTGCCTCACAGGCCCCCTGTGCTCTGGCCACCTTCGTTTGGCCCGCCTGACTGGTCGGTGCCCTTGCCCCCTTGCCCTGACCCACAATGTGTCCTGCCTGGGAAGCCTGGCCTGTCCCTCTGCAAACCTGAGGCAGGGGGTGGAGGAGAAGTCGGGTTCTGCCTTTAGGACTCTGTCTTCTTTAGGTCATCGTTAGAGCCTGGGGCCCCTGGTGGTGTCCATGGGCAACAGCCTGGACCAGGGCTTCCAGGATACTGGTCCCAAGAAAGGCCCAGGGCGTAGGGGGAGCAGAGATTGGCTCTGGGAAGGGGCTTAGGGAGGTGCCTGGACTCCTGTGTGGCTCCTGTGTCTGGAGCTGGGATGGGAGCTACTCAGCGGAGTGCCCTCTACTGCTCAGGTACTTCGACTCTGTGGACATTTGCAAAGTGCACTCGGACTGGCAGGAGGTGCGGGTGCAGGGCTGCTTCCCCAGCTCGGCCAGTGGGCCCGTGGGGGTGACAGCGCTCACCGTGCTGGAGCGTGCGTCCCTGGAGTTTGCCCTCTTCCAGGAGGGCAGCAGGTGGGGGCAGCTGTGGGCTGTGGGGGGAGAGGGTGGGTGGGGCTAGAGCACTGGTTGGGGTGGGTGGCAGAGCGGGGGGGCGTGTGGGGGTTGGGGCGGGGTGAGACTGTGGGCCTGTGGGGGCACAGACAGCGGGTGCTGCCCATGACCCCCCCCCGGGTCTGGCCGTAGGCGTGCAGACTCCGCAGACAGCCACCTCCTGGACCTGTGCGTCCTGGTGTTCCGAGCCTCCTTTGGCAGCGGTGGCCGCCTGAGCCTGGGCCGCCTGCTGGCCCACAGCAAGCGAGCCGTTAAAAAATTTGTCAACTGTGACGTGATGCTGGAGCCCGGCGAGTACGCCGTGGTGTGCTGTGCCTTCAACCACTGGAGCCCCACCACGTTGGGCCCCCCAGCTGCTGCACAGGGTAACGCTGCCCTCCCCACCCCAACCCCCAGCCCTCCCACCACGGCGCCCCAGGCTCCCCTCACTCACACCTTCCGCAGCCTCCAGCCCACGCTGCTCCCCGGAGCCGCCCGGCCACGTGCTGGCTGTGTACAGCTCGAGGCTGGTCATGGTGGAGCCCGTGGAGGCCCAGCCCACCACGCTGGCGGACGCCATCATCCTGCTCACAGAGAGCCGAGGGGAACGGCACGAGGTGAGGTGGGCGGGGAAGGGGAGGGGTGGGGAGGAGGCCTCACCCCGCCCACACCTGCCCTTTCTGTACCCAGGGACGCGAGGGCATGACCTGCTATTACCTGACGCACGGCTGGGCGGGGCTCATCGTGGTGGTGGAGAACCGGCACCCCAAGTCCTACCTGCACGTGCAGTGCGACTGCTCCGACAGCTTCAACGTGGTGTCCACCCGCGGCAGCCTGCGCACCCAGGACAGCGTGCCGCCCCTGCACAGGTGGGCGCCGCCCCAGACCCCTGGCCCCCCGGCCTGGCCCGGCCCTCACCGGCCCCCTCCCCCAGGCAGGTCCTGGTGATCCTG
Source organism: Micronycteris hirsuta (assembly GCA_004026765.1). Classification (NCBI taxonomy): domain Eukaryota; kingdom Metazoa; phylum Chordata; class Mammalia; order Chiroptera; family Phyllostomidae; genus Micronycteris; species Micronycteris hirsuta. Next base: position 46,857 of record PVJI01005520.1, read on the forward strand.
TCCCAGCTCGAGGGCAACGCCGGCTTCTCCATCACCCACCGCCTGGCACACCGCAAGGCCGCCCAGGCCTTCCTCAGCGACTGGACGGCCTCCAGGGGCACCCACAGCCCCCCGCTCACACCCGAGGTCGCTGGCCTGCACGTGCCCCGGCCATTGTGACCTCCGCCCCCCACGCCCGCCTGCCCCCACATGCACTTTAGGAGGGAGATCCCAACAGAGGACGCTTGAACCAGAATCTCAGGACCCCACCCAGGGAGCTGCCAGCCATGGACTGCAGCTTTCCTCGGACTGTTCCCCTGCCCCTCCCTCCTGTCTGGGGCCTCCCAGCTGCCAAGCAGAATACCTCCACCCGCTTCTAGCATGACGGGGCTGTGCACCAGCCCCTCTGACCAGCCTGCCTCCAGGTCGGGTTCAGACTGCCAGGCCTGAGGGGAGGCTGCCCCTTTCCCACAGGCCCGGGGGCTCCTGCCTGTGTGCGGCAGCCCAGAGCTCCATTTACAAAACCAAATCTGGGCAGGTCAGAGGCTAGGACGCAAGGGTTAGCAGGGACCACCCTCCCCCCCTTGGGGTCAGAGGCCAGAACTCCAGGGTGAGTAGACAGGGACCACCCCCTTGTGGGGATCAGAGGTTGGGACCCTGAGATGGGTAGGGACCATCCCCTTTGAAGGTCAGATGCCAGAATCCCAGGGGGAGCAGGGACCACGCCCTCTGTGGGGCACAAGCCTTCTCTCCCCAGCTTGCCCCCAGAGCCCACCTTCTCACTCCCACAAGGCAAGCTGAGGTCGCTAGAGTCTCAGCAGTGTGTCCCAGGAGGCAGGTGCCTGGTGACCACGGGCTCAGGGCCAGGGATGGGGAGAGTCCTAGCTGCCCTCTCTGGCTACACTATGCAATTCCTGGAGCGCTGGTCAGGACTGAAGCCATGCCCAGGGCTGCAGGACCGGAGCTGCCATTGGTAGGGTGGTTTGTCCTCAGCACCACCTGACCTCTGCCAGGACGACCAGGGTCCAACAGAAACCTGTGGCCAACCCTGGCTGGGCACGCCCTGGGCAGGGCGCAGCTCCTCCCGGCCCTTCCCCTGCCTCAGAAGCCAGGTTGCTGGGCTGCCTCCCCGCTGCCCTGCCCTGCGGCTGCTCAAAGTCTTGCATCTGCCTGTGGACGTCTGAGGCCGACTTCCAAAGGCCCCCCGGCCTCGCTGCCCTCCAGCCCCCAGGAAGTAGGCAGCCCTGCCCACCGCCCCTCACTTCCTGTGGGGTTGTGGGGTTTTTACCACTGGAGAAACACCAGGAAGCACTACACTCCCCTCGGGGCCTCCTTTATATTTTCCCCTTTTACTCTGAGCTGTGAATATTTTTAACCCTGTACATACAGCCAGCTCTTCTGACACAGAGACTATTTTATCAGTTGTTTCCCAGCCTCGTAGGGTGGTTCTCCATGGGTGTTTCCAGACTCAGGCTCTGATGGACCAAATGAAAATGTTTTGTTTTGTAACAATGCCTCTTCATCTGTCCGTCAGTCCTCCCGCGGCCATGGGATCCCTTCCTCCCCTCTGTTTGCAGAGCCTTGCTGAGGGACACCCAAACCTGTCTGGTGATGTTGGGGGGAGCTTGCTGGTACCTGAGGTCAGCCTTCAGGGCCCCCCTGCTCAACAGCTGCCTCCACCCCAGAAAAGGCCACGCGTCCAGGCAGGGCTGTGGCTTGGGCCGGACACTGTGGTGGTTGGCAGGCCGGTCCCCACACAGACAGAAGGATACGTCTGTGCGGATTTTCCCAGTGAGACATCCGTGTCTGGGGGGCCTGTCTGAATCCATCAGACATCAGACAGGAGCAGATGGAGCATGACGGGTGGGGGACGGGGGGCAGAGGGAGAAAAGTTTCCCTCTCTGGTGGGTACGACCTGCTCCTGCTTGGCCCTCGGCCCCTCCTGTTCATTCTGGGAGGCACCGTCCCCATTTCGCAGGTGGCCACTGAGGCCGGGCGTGTCTGGCAGGCCCCCTCTGCTCTGCGGTGTGAATGAGCGGGGGGCTGGGGTGTGGAGGCCGGCACTCGCGGGTGTAAGAGGCCTGTCACAGGCCAGCCTATGGAATGTGAAAGCAATTAAAGCCACCAGCAGTGTTCGCTCCAGGCGGGCCTCGGGGCGGCGGGGGAGCTGCCACAGCACATCTCACATGGACGCCCGAAGACTGCCCGCCCTGATTCACCAAGGCTGCACCAGCCACGCCGGGCCCTCTCCCGTGGGGCAGGGGCCAGGCTGCGTCCACCCTCCAGTCATCAGAGAGCTCGCGGTGCCCCCAGGGCATTCTGGGAAGCCTAGACCAGTGTTCCAGTGGGTGCCCAACACCCTTGCAGTGTCAGGCCGCTCAGGGGCCATCACAGGCGGGGGTTGCATGCCCACCCCCTTGGCCAACCTGGAGACCCCCCCAACCAGCACCCCCTCCCCCTGCACCCCAGCCTGCAGGGGAGGAGGTTCCAACAGGGAGGAGTAAGGTAAAGGGGGGCCTGATGCCCCCAGCCCCAGAGGGCACAGTGTCTGAGGAGTTAGGGGCCCCACGGACAAGACCCTTAGCCGTGGCACTGAGGACCGAGGGAGGTGCAGGCAGGGGCGGAACACGAGCAGGGCCCAAGTGGGGGCTTGGCCTGGGTCATGTTTTGGGGGGTGCGGGGCTGGCGGTGAGAGAGGTAGACCTCAGTCGTGCCCTCAGCCCTCTCGGGGCGGCGCTTGGGCCCCAGGTCAGGTGTGAGGAGTGGACGGGGCAGACGACCACAGCGGGGAGAGGGCACGGGGTGGGGGTGCTGCCCCCCTCCTCATCGTTGGGTTTGGCTCCCTACCTCTGGCTGTGGGGGCTTCTGGTTCTGGGCACACCTCCCTCCCACAGAACCTTCTCTTCCTCATCCCCCACCTTCCCAACGCCCCTGGCCCCCTCCCCGTCTCTGGTTCGGCACCATGTGTCCCCACCGCCGCCTCTCCCAGCCCCTCACCCTGACTTCCTCTGCCCGCCCATTGGCTATGGCTGCCTTCCCAGGGCGGGTGGTGATGTGTTCTCACTTGTGAAGCATCCCTGTCAAAAGCACTTAGTGTACAAATTAGCCTCTGCTTCCCGCCTCCCTCTGCACAGCTCTGGGCGCTGGACTGACAGGGCCAGGGCTCCGGGCCCTCTCCCGCCTGCCCCGGGGCCACGCAGCCCATGTGCACCTCTGGCCACCCGCCCACGACCAAACAGGAGGGTGGCCCCCAGCCACCAGTGCTCTTCCCAGGGGCCCAGCCTCACCTGGATGGGACCACAGAGGGTGGGACGTGCAAGGATATACTGGGGGACAGCACCTGGATCCACCCCCAGCGTCAGGTCCAGTGTTGAGAGTAATGGGGGACAAACGAGCCATGCAGAGGCTTTGCAGCCCCCACCCGCTGGCCAGCCTGCCACTCAGGCAGGGAAAATCGGCTGTGGCAGGCCCAGGAAGGCCAGGCCCCGGGGGCCCGAGGAGCAACGCACACAGCTCCTCTTCCAACATATGGTTGCTGTCGGCCCAGGGCGCTGCTTGGCCAGTGCTGCCTCCGCAGTCGGGTGGGGGCTCAGGCAGCCCCAGCCTCTCATCCCGCCTGCCTGGCCAGGCTGCTCCCTCAGTGATCCAAAGGCTTTTGCCCCAGCTTGCATGCTTTCTACATTGGGGAGCTCACTCCCAGTACAGACCCTCTCCATCACAGCAGCCTGAGGCACACCGAGGTCCCCCACACCAGGGTGGCTGATGACCTAGTGGGTCTGGGGGTACATGAGGAGGGCCAGCGGGGCTTCCAAAGGAGACAGCTCTGGAGTTTTGGAAAATGAGGCACAGCAAAGCAGGCATGGGCCAGGCACCCTGCAGAGTCTGCTGGCCTAGGAGAGCAGATGACGGGCCTTCTAGGGTCCCTGGTATGAAAAGTCTCCCAGCTGGCCCCCTCTTCTTCAGGGTGCACCAGCTTGAGCAGCCCCTTCACAGACTCCCTGGGGAATTCCCAGCCCTCCAAGTGCTTGCACTGCGGGCCTGAAAACCTGCTTGAATCTCCATCCACAGTCACCCAAACCCATCGCTCTGGCTCCGCCTCTCCACTCACAGCCCCACTATGGACCCCCAGTGCTCTTGGGGTCAGTGGCCTCAGGTGTACCCCCCCTTACAGCGAAGCCCTGGGCCCATCCCTCTCAGGCTTGGGTCCCTGAGGCCACCTCGAATGGGCAAGGCGGAAGTGCCCAAGGCAACCCATGCTCTCAGCCCAGAGGCTCGCAGCGCTGAGGCTGCCGTGTGTCCCGGGGCTTGTCAGCCAGTGGGTGAACGTGAGCCGCGGCCGTCAGCCTGTGTGGTGCTGACCCTCCCAGGGGCAGACAGGCATCGCCTGGGTGCCCCTGCCCCTCATTCTTCCACCCACGGGGCAGGTGCAAGCTGGCCCAGCCCCTGCCCCTGTTCTGGCGAGGGCGGTGTGTGTACACTGAGGAGATGAGACAGGCCTGTGGGGTACCCTGCCACCGTCCCCTGCCTTCTCTAGGCCTGCTGTCTGTTCTGCCCCTGCAACCCCCAGCACGCACGTACCAGCATTAATGGAGGGGACAAGTGGGGAGCTGTGGGCAAGCTGGGCAGAGGTTAATGGCCAAGGTGAGCTCTGGCTGGAGGCAGAAGGAGCTGTGTGCCCCCACACCACCCTGCACTGGGGCCAGCCGAGCAGAGACAAGACTGTCCTCTAGGACCTTACTGTTGTCAGAAGCACCCAGAGACTAAGTCTCCACTGCCCATGCTGTAGGTGAGGGCACTGAGGAAGGGTTTGGGACTCAGTGCAATACCCTACTTGGGTGGAAAGTGGGATGGGCCCCAGGCACAATGTGTGCCAGCTGTGAGGGAGCAGATGTGCCTGGAGAGCCTCGAGCAGAAAGCACAGGGGCACAGGGGCTGGCACTGATGTCCTGGCCACACCCACTCCTGTGTGATGGGGTTCGTCATCTGTGCACACGCTGGGCTGACCTGACTTGCGCGCCCATGCATGGGCCACCAGGCTGCAGCTGCAACCGAGCTCTTAGGAACCCCCAACCCCAGGCAACAAGCTCATGGCCCACCTGTGCCCCCTACACAGACACCTCCTGGAGGCCCAGAAAACCCTCCTGGAAGCCTAGAAACGTACCCAGGTCATGCCCCGTGGGTGCTGAGTTCCTCTGGAGGTGCTGCCGCCTCTTCTCTCACCCAAATGTCCAGGGGAAAAACCCAGCCACAATGGTGGCCACCGTGCCTGGTGCTGAACTCGCCCTCCCTGGCCTCCTGCTTTTCCCAGAACCCAGAGTTCTCGCCTCCTCCCTCCTCCCAGGGGCTCCTTGGTCACCTGGACTTTACTGGTCTGTTCGCTCTGCGTGCTTCAAGCAAACTTCCCGATCCATGACCTTCCTTCCCCTGAATGATAGCAAGAGTTTCCAACAGCCCATCCCGTGGTGGTAGCCTTTGCCTCTCCTCAGAGGGGTTAGTCAGCGAGGGGAGGGGAAAGCTGTTACTGGGACCGAGTGGCCAAGGCCTGGGATCCCCCCTCCCACTGTTTCGAGGTGGCCCCTGCTGTGCAGTGCCTGTGGTGAAGGGCCGGGGCCTGGCTGAGCGTGCCCAGGGGTGGGCTGGTGTGCAGGAGGAGCGGGCCTCCTGGCCCCCGCTCTCCGCAGGGTTGCTGGCGTGATGGCTGCTCAAGCTGTCTCGGCCTGGGGCCGCCTGCACGGTCTGCTAGTCAGCCAGGGGCCGGGCCAGGTGGGCAGAGAGGAGAAGACTGGCCCGCCGTGCCGCCTGCGGCAGCCTTTCCCGCCCTGTGGACTTGAAGGAAAAACATGAGCCACCCCAAGTTGCATCAGGGAAGGTGGCAGTGGGCAAGGAGGGAGACCGAACTGGGCACTCACCCTCACGTCAGTGTCTTCATGCTGGGTGCCCGCAGAGCCACAGGGCCCTGTTCCTTATGAACGCCTGTTGTAGTTGGAGAGGGAGATCTGTGCCAGTAACTGGACCGTGGCTTGTCACCCTCTTTGGGAAACTGAGGCCTGGCTTGCAGGGCCCAGGACATACTAGACTTTGGATCCCGTTCTCTCCGGTTTTCTCTTCCCATTGAAGATGCAACATCCAGAAGCCCCTAGTGGAGACCCCTTCCTTCCCCAATGTGCTCCTGCCCCCCAAACTGAGCCGGGGATACCCCAGGAAGCCTATAACTAAGCCTGCAGGGAGAGCCAAGTGAACCGTCCTGGGCCCTCTATGCCTCCACAGAGCCGGCCTGGAGCGGCAGTCGCCCCTGTGGCTGCAAAGGCCATACCCTGCCTGAAATGGCACCATCACGCCTCTCTGGGATGCCCCTGAATGAGGCAGATTCGCTGGGACAAACAGGCCTGGCCATACCCTGGCATGTCTGTGTCTATGTCCAGCATAGAACTGGCTGGCCAGATGAATTTTCACGAGGACCCAGCTGAGAAGCAGTGAGACCCCAGACTGTTAAGATTTGGTGGCTCAGGAAACTAGGTGAAACCTGGTGTGCCCTGGGTAGGGCTGGGAGCAGCTCTGGCCGTGAGGGCGTTAGAGGGAGGAGGTGTCCCTCAATGTCCAAGCCTTTCCCTGGCCTTGCCTCTCACCCACCCAGGCCGTCCAGAAGTGGGGAGGAGCCCTGGCTGTGCAATCTTCCTAGGACACCTGCCAGGGGAGTGAGGAGTCCAGCCTGGGAACAGGGGAGGTGGTAATGCTTCCAGGAAGGGGGGAGTGAGTGCGTGGGTCAGTGGGCAGGGAACGGGTTGAGCGGTGCAGATCCACTCAGCCTCCTGTTTGGAAAAGCGGAAACAACACTGGAGGCAAGGCTTGGCCAGGCAGAGCTGGACAGAAAAGTATTCTTGCCCCGCTGTCTATGCACTGAGCTATGCCACTCAGCTGCGGGCTCCCACCCTTCCAGGGCTAGGCTCTGTCCCCTCCTGGGCTGGGCTGCAGCCCTCCCCAGGATGGCTCTATTCCCCATAACACCTCCTGTCCTGGGGCTTGGCCCCCAGGCCCTGGCTCAGGCGGGCAGCTGTCAGGGGCCAGAGCCGTGCCCTGACGGATGAGTGCTGACGGCCGCTCTCCGTGTGCCCTCTTCCGCTGACACCCCATCACACCGCTGCGGGGACCCCGGGAGACCTGGCCGCCTCTGCGCACCCCGGCGGCAGCCTGCAGGCGACGGGGGGGGGGCGGGGGCGGTGCCAGGCGCCCCGCATTCGTCTGCACACCTGCGCCTCCACTCCTGGCTCCTCCGCGACGCTGCTTTCCCTGGTGGTGCCACTGGTGTCACCGGCCACCGCTTTATCCAGGAGTTAACGGCGCTGCAGAGAGAGCTGAGCAGGTCCTGGGCGCGCCAGGCCGGTGAGTGCGCGAGAGGGGGTGACTGTGGGCAGAGGGGAGAGGGAGAGACTGGGGGCTGGGGAGGAAGCGGGTCACCAGGTGGCCAAGGCGAGACCGCAACCTACGGTTGCTCTCCCCCTCCCCACCAGCGGGTGTCGGAGGTCGCAGCGCCCCCCGGAGCCCGAGCCCAGCGCCGCGGCGCACGCGCGGCCGCTCCTGCCGCCAACTTCGGTGGGTGCGAGTCGGCGTCGGGGCGACGCGGTTGTTGGCGGAGGCTTCGGGGACTCGCTGTCAAGTGAGTGACTACAGACCGCGCCGGGGGCCGCTCCCAGCACCGGGCCTCAGTTTCCCCTGGGGGATCCCGCGCCGCTGCCCCGAAGAGACTGAGCAGGTTTCGCGTGGTCTGGAGTCGCGGCCGGCGCCCGTAGGGCGAGGGGGAGATAGAGGAGCAGGGGGTGGCGGGTGGGGAAGGTTTCGGGGTGGGGCTGGGGCCAGAAGTTTCTGCCTTAGCCTTGGGGCGATCTAGCCTCTGTTCTGGCCAGGGCGCAGGTAGGGCGGGCGCAGGCATCAGCGCATCCTGCGAAGTTCGGGGGGCGCGTGGGGTCGGGCTGGGCGCGAGGGTTAAGGCGGGCGATGGGACGCCGGGAGTACCCGGCATGTTCCAGGCAACCCCAGCCTCTACGTCCCCCACTTCTCAGCGTCTAGGCTCTTTCCTTGCGCCCGGATCGTCTGAACGAAGCAGCCCCGTCCCTGCATGACGAGGCTCGGGAGGGCTAGGCGGGCGGGAGTGGGGGTCTCGTCCTCAGACAAGGAGGAGCCGGGTCATCCCCTCTGCACCACAGCCTGTGGGGTGCTCCTCAAGTCCCAAAGGGGCTAATGGCAAGGGTGAGTTGTAATCCTCTGGTGGCGAGTGGTTGCTCCAGGCACTGGGCGTGGGGACTCCTGCTCCCGGCCTGCCACCAGTTCTCCCCAGACAAGGAATTAATGGGGTTCAGCTGTCTGGGCTGGCAGAATGTGGGTGCAGGCCCCTCTGGAAGCATGTATGCAGTCACGGGTAGGGACACGTGTGCAAATGAATGTGCCTTTGGGTGTATATGGGTGTGTGCTCGTGTCTGGGGCTGTCTTCTGCTTTTGCACAAGCACACTAGGTGGGCGGCAGGCACCCTCTGGGTCCCCAGTGGGATAAGCAGCTGCTGAGGTGGTTCCTGAACGAGCTGCCCCACCCCCGACTCCAGAGTTGTCAGGCCTGGAAGGAGACCCCCCCAGTCCAGGGGCTGGGCTGGGAGGTGAGGTGGGTGGTGGCACCAGGCGGCACAGCTGTGTGGCTCCCAGGGCTGGGTGATCGATGGCCCCAGCACAGCCGTCTCTGTCTCCCCAGCACACGTGCCCATTTGTCATCTGTGTCTTGGGGGGGCTGGGGGCTGGGATAAAACCTGCCTCTGCGCCCACCACCAAGTCCAGGGGGCTCTGCAACCTCTCAGGAATCCCCAGGCCCTTTCCTGGGCCCAGCCCCTCCCCTGTACCCCTCTTGGAGCCCCATCCCCTCCCAGATGTGGACACCCACAAACCAGTCAGGGAGTCTCTGCTTGCCTTCCCTTCCACGTCCTGGCCTGAACTATGCTGACCCCCCTCAGGGGCCTCTCTGGGTGAACAGACCTCTCTATCCCTCTGGCTGTTCTCGTAATGGGGGAGCCCACCCAGTGTTTGAGGGGAGCAGACGTGACTGCCTGTCATGTGCAGAGCCCGAAGGCCAGCAGGAAGGACAACCCGCTCTAGTGGCTGCCCAGCTGCCCCAGCCCCGCTGCTTAACCCACTGGCCATCCCTGAGCCTGGGGGAGCAGGGTGAGTGTGCCCGTCCATACCCATGGGGGTGTCCATAACCATGTGTGTCCGCAGGTGTGCAGTGTGTGTGTGTGTGTGTGTGTGTGTGTGTGTGTGGTCTGAGTGTGTGTGAGTGCCTGCTCACACCCCGCATGTGCTGTGAGTGCGTTCATATGCAGCTCCCATGTCCACTCTGAGTGTGGTGTGAGTCTCGTGTGGGCGTGTGCCCGGGCCCCATGCATTTTGGTGGTCCGGTCTGTCCTGAGTCGGCCCAGCCGTGGAGAGGTTGTCCCTTGAGGCACTGAGTGCGGGTCATGCAGGGGCTCACATGCGAGTGTGCACACGCTCTCCTCGCGCCCCATGCAGGCACGCACCAGGGTGGCGGACAGCCCAGGTGGCAGCCCAGATGGAGTGCAGAGCGGCTTCTGAGGGAACACGCAGGGCGCGGGGAGAGGAAGGTCTTGGCCGAGCTCAGCCACGGCGGGCTCGGCTGCTGACCTGCCCGAAGCCACCCAGATGGAGCCAGGCTGAGCAGGTGGCTGTGCTGTGGGGCCGTGCTGTGACGTCCACGCCCCCCAGCCTGGCCTAGCCCCACGTGAGGCTGACCCCCCCCAGAGACCTCTATACCCAGCCAGAGCACACGCTGGTGCGCACACGGAGGCTCAGAGCCTTCTGCCGCTTTCTCATCTGAGTGACTTTCTATCTCAGCTTCCTGGCACGGGCGGGGGGTCTCTGGAGGGGAGTAAGACAAGGAAGAGCTCATGTCCCCCAGAAGTGTGCCTGGTCATACTTGACTTCTTCCAGTCACTCACCAAACGCCTGTGGAGTGGGCAGAAACAGGCCTGGGTGGAGTCCCCATGCAGCTGGGCCTGCTGGGGCTGGGGCAGAGATAAAATGCAGGGTGCCTAGTTAAACGTAAATTTCAGGTAAGCAACAAATGCTTTTTAGTGCATTGCAAATATTGGCTAGAGATTGTACTTATACTAAAAAAGCATCAGTGGTTTATTTGAGCCGGATGGAAATGGGCATCCTATGTTTTTATGAGCTACACCTGGTGACCTTAGATGTGCAAAAGGAGAGGGACTAAAGGGTGAGGTGGGGAGGGCATTCCAGGTCAGGGGGTTGCGTGTGCAAAGTCCAGGGAGGCCCAGGCTGCAGGGGGGAGGCGGTGCCATGCCAGGCTTCTGCTCCTGGAGCTCTGGGAGCTGACAGAGGCACTGACCGAGGTCCCCTTGTCTGCAGGTGGTCATGGTGCCGTGGCCTGTCGACTAGCAGGCTGCCATGTCCCGAGAGGTGGGAGGCTCATGCCGCCTGGGCTCTGGGGCCCGGGCCCGGGCACGGAAGCCCAAGAAGCCACACTACATCCCTCGGCCCTGGGGCAAGCCCTACAATTACAAGTGCTTCCAGTGCCCGTTCACCTGCCTGGAGAAGTCGCACTTGTACAACCACATGAAGTACAGCCTCTGCAAGGACTCCCTCTCGCTGCTGCTCGACTCTCCAGACTGGGCGTGCCGCCGGGCCCCGGCCGCACCCCGGCCCCCCGGGCCCGCTGCAGACTGCCCCTCTGACCCCGCAGACCCTGGCAGGCACCCCCGAGGAGCTGAGCTCCCAGATAATCCCGCCTCGCCCGACCTCGTTGTCACTGACACTCTCTCCCAGCACTGCCGCATTGGGGGCCCTAAGCCAGAGGCCGAGGGGTCCCCAGGGATGCCACCCCCTGTGGCCAAGGATGCCCAGAAGGGTGCAGGCCTTGGTGGGCTCCTGGCTGAATCATGGAAGCCGAGGCCAGGCAGGGGCCCCAGGAGCGCGGTTATGGTAGACTCAGCTGCAGTGGGCCCTGAGAGTGGCGTCCCCTGCTGCCCTCCGCCCACTGCCAGCGAGTTCCCCGAGGCCCAGAGCCTCCAGCTGTCCCTGCTGGGAGTCAACTGCCCTCTTGGCCCCAGCCTCTTCTCCTACCTGGGTCCCTCCCTGGCCGCCGCAGCCCATATGCCCTTCCTGGGCTCAGCCAGCCCCCTGCTTCCCCCAGCCTCTGCCTTCCCTGCCCTGCAGCCCCCCGAGCACCCCACCCCTATCCCCCACCTGTACTACCCTCTGCTACTGGAGCATAGCCTGGGGCTGCAGTCAGGAAAGGCTGCCCCTGCCAAGCCCCCTGCCCCTCCCAAGGGACCCCCTGGGACTCTGGCCCCTGGGCTGCTGAAAGTGCCAGTACCTGGTCTGGTTGGGCCCTGGTTCTGTGGTGCCCCCAGGGACCCAGGGCAGGAGGGTGGGCTGGAGCTTGCTGCCCAGAGTGACCCCAAGAGGAAGCTTCCCCTGGGAAGCAGGCTGCAGCCCCCGAAGGCCCCCTCCAGCATGGCCAACTTTGGTTCCCAGAGCAGGTAGGTGTCAGGGCCCCCCAGTCATGTGGGGGGTGGTGGTGGCTGAGGTTGGGGGAGGAAGATGGGGCCCTGTCCTGAGCTCAGTGCCCAGGATTATAGGCTTCAGGCCACAGACAGGTTACTGAGACCAGAAAGCCAGCCTGTCTGTCCTTCTGGGGTTCCGAGTCTCTAGGCCAGGGAGACAAGGGGGAGAGGGGGCACGAGAGGGAGAGGGGCAGAGGCTGGGGGTGCTGGGGGCACAGCACAGCCTCTGACTGGCTCCTACTCCCTAGCCTGCGGACTGGCCCCTCCGTGATTCTCTGGCCTGAGGACAAGGAGCCAGGCGACCCTGAGACCCTGGGCCCTGTCTCCCCCCTGCCTCAGCAGCCATCGGGCCCAATGCTGGTGGTCCCTGGGCACGTGTGTGAAGACCTGACACGCGCCCTCGGTGACTATGCTAGGGTGGAGCAGCGCCTGGGGCAGTTGGCCCCTGCCAGGGGTCTGGCTCCACGGCCTCTCCGGGAACAGCTGGGCAAGATTCGCCGGGAGCTGCTCACCATCCACCAGGTGCTAGAGCAGGCCACGCGGCCCCCGGACGTGCCCCTTGACCTCTCTGTGAAACGGACGTCCTCCAAGTTACCCGAGGTGACCTCGGGGGCCTGGGGGCAGTCGGAGCTGGGTTCCATACTGGTCCAGGGGCCCCCCGAGTCCCCCCGAGCGCTGGGCCCCACGGCACCTGCTTTCTCTGGCCGTACCACTAAGTGCGAGGCCGACTCCAGCGTCCCGCCCCCAGGCCTCCCCCTCCAAGCCCCAGACGACCCTGTCATTCCTGGCAGTAGCTGGGGCCCCCGTGGCAGGGCGGGGGGCTCCTGGCCCTCAGAGGCTGTCTCCGGCCTGCAGAGCTCCCCAGGCGCCGAGGTCTGACTGCAGCTCCTGCTGCCACCTCTGCTTGTAACAGAGATCGTCTCCCAACCCCATGCCCACCACCTGGCCCTCTACCTGCCTCAGCCCCTGGGGTGAGGCCTGGAGCCTGCCCAGCATGCCCATGGACAGACCCCACCCACCATGGCCGTGGCCTGTCTCTGGGGCCACACGGGGACAGCAGAGAATCATGGCTTTTTATTGATCACAGTTATGGACATTAAAATAGAAACCACCTTCACGCACTGTGTTTGAGCCTCCTCTTTCCTTTGCTGCTCCGTCGCCACCAGCAGAACACCTTCTCCCTGTGGAGAGGTACCGGCCTGGGTGTCCGGGGTGGGCAGTGTCCTGGGCCTCCCTGCCGGGTGTCTACCTTCAGGTCCTGACCTGCCTCCTGTAGACTGGGCCCTCCCTGGGAGGGGGCAGAATCTGGGGCTAGAGTTGGAGGGGGCTTTCCATCAGAGGGGGAAAGGCAGGTGCGTGTGGCCTGGGGGCTGGTCAGACGGGTTTGGCACATGGTGGTGGGCAGGGTCCTCCAGGCATGCCTCCAGCCCCGAGTCTGGCAGGACAGCCCTCGTGTCAGATTGGTGCTGGGGGCTGCTCCCGCTGTGGTTAAAAGGTGCCCCCACATTCTGTAGCCCAGGGCTGCTCGCCCAGCGTGGCCTCCACTGGGTCCCCGCCAGCCCCTGCAGCCATGATAGGCATCAGGTGGCCTTCACAGCTCGCTGCCTCCCTCCCAGCAGAGCTGGGCCGGGCTTGGCCTTTCCCACAGGCAGGGGTGGGGGGCAGGTGGAAGGGGCTCCCAGGGGACCCTTGGATCCAGCTAATCACTTCTCTCCCTGTGAGGTGGCCACACCTCTGTGCCCACGAAGGAATGGCCCCAGGGAAGGCAGTTCCTGCCTGTGCCTGGCTCCCCAGGCTGGGCCAGCCGGGCTGGGGCCAGTCGGAGCAGGACCTGTGGCTGCCCCATTAACTGCACCGGGCAGCAGATAGCATCGGCTGCCCTCCCCACCAAGGGCGTTAAGAGCCAGGGTCCACAGAGGGGGTGCAGACCAGCCAAGTGGGGAAGGCTGTAAATCACAGACAGAGGCTGACCCTCCACCTGCCTGGGGCTTCCTGGAAGAGCTGCAGGGGACTGTGGGCTGAGTTAGGAAGTGTCCAGAGAACCCCAGGTCCTGAGCCCTTGCCTCCCATCAGCACCTGCCAGTGTGGTGTCTGCTGCTGCTTGCTTCCTCATCAGCCACAGGGCAGACGGGAGCCTGCCTGTTGGGGGAGGTCACTCCAGCTTCATGGTGCAGAAATGGGATCAGGAAGACAGGATCCAACCTGCCCAGTCTGCGGGTGAGGGGACAAGAGGGACCCCTGGAGGTCCTCCAGCCTGGACTGTGGCCCTGCTGGGGGATGGTGGGTGGGGCTGCCCATGACTGACAGTGCAGAGGGATGTGGGCAGTGGATGGCTGTGGGGGCCTCCCTGGGGAGGGGTTTGTTGCGCTGGCCATGAGTGGCATCCAACCAAGCAGGGGCAACAGAAAGAATGTCCCAGAGGCCAGTGCAAAGTCCCCAAGGCAGGAATGTAGCAGCACTGGGGAGCCCTTGTGGTTGGACTGTCAGGACCCCACAGGGGCCAGTGGCTCCTCCTTTGCCCACATCAAGGTGGCCCCTCCCACTTCCTTCGGCTCTAGTAGCTGCGGGCGGAGTAGGGCCCAGGACCTGGCCCCTGGTAGGAGGAGACCTTTGCCCAGGCCTCCCTGGGCAGGGCGGGCGGAGAGGCCTAGGACAGGACCCCTGCCTCCTCCCTCGGGGGCGGAAAGTCTCTGGGGACTGAGACTGTGAGGGCAGTGGCAGGGCCGGGCTGCTCCCCCAAGTAGGGTCGCTTTCCCTGCCTAAAGGGAGGGAGGGTTTTGTGGGCCAATGAATTTGAGAAATTGTTCATCTGTCACCCCAACCTCCACTTTGGGACATCTCAATGCCCTTGAACTCATTCAGGCATCAGAGAAAAACCCATGGAGACCTTCATGGGTCCATGTCTCCCAGAATTGTATTCTAGGTGTCACACCTGGGAGAACAACACTTAGAGACACAGCTGGCTGCTGGGTCTGTGGGCTAAGCCAGACTCAGGACCTGGTGGAACTGAGTTTGAATCTAGCTCCTCCTTCTCCCACCCCCGTGCCTCAGTTGCCTCATCTGTAAAACAGGAGAACACCTGATGGGCACAGGGGGACCGAGGGAGCTGCTGCTTGGCTCACAGTGGGGCATTCTTTCTCTAGCTGCCTCGAACTTGACTCAACCATAGTAACTTACCTCCGAGAGACCGAGCCGGCATACCCACCCTCTGGCTTCTTGCTCTGAACTCCCTGGCCTTCCCCACTAGCTGATCAGCTGACCCCAGGACCTTCACTTCACTCTGGACGGACCTGGAGGCCCCACTCACTCCTGACTGCTCAGGGAGGTCCCGCTGCCTTCGGGGGCTGGACGGGGGCCCCAGGTTCTGCACTACTTTCCAAAGGGCCTGCTGTTCCTGACAGCTGGGTCTGCTCCCTGCATCTATGTGCTGGACTCTCTTTCGAGACTCTCTGCCACTTGCCCTGCCAAGGTCCAGGGGTCGGGGACTTCCCGCCAGAGGATATGGCTGTGACAGCTGCTGGGCTCGTGGTGGTCAGTGACCTTGTCCATGGGGCTGTCCATGTGCTCCAGCACACTGCCCAAGCCCCCAAGGCCACTGGGTGACAGTGGACACCCTCCTGGCCCCTTAGGGGCTGGCTGTGGATGCCTGTGACTGCTTCCTGGTAACAGACCATATGCCTGGGGCTATATGCAGCTTTGCATCGGTCCCCACCTTGGAGCTACGGGCCCAGCCTCCATGCTGGGTCTAGAGGGCCCCTACTGGGTGGGGCCTGATGGGAGCTTTGCTGTGAGTTAGGAGTTTGAGGCTGTTCAGCTGTTCAGCAGTGCCTGCCACCCCTGGGCTTCCTGGGGGGCCCAACAGGGTCTGCCCTTGGCATCCCGGCCTGTGTGCGCGCTGATCCAGAGGGCAATGTCATTGTGACAGATAAGCAGCAGTGCCAACTTGACCCTGTTTCCCTGGGCTGCGGCACCCATCTGCTTGGTGTTTGAGGGGCTGGGGCAGCGCTCGGGCGTGGCCTGTGTGCTGCGGGGCCCGCCCATGGTGGTGGATGCATGAGCTGGCTACATCAAGATGTACCAGTGAGGCAGGATAGTAAGAAGCTAGGAAAACTCCTTGGCAAGTGGAGTAGGGAAACAGACAGATAGCTGGACACAATGGCCGAGCATGGCAGGGGGCAAACCGGGGAAACAAGGACCTCGCCCCGAGAATAACCTCTTCTCCCCTGGCCTTTCCTGCCTGGGGAGAACATCCAGGCCTCAGCTGTGTCTCAGCTCTGTGCCCAGAAAAGCAGCAAAACCAGGTGGGCGATGCCAGAACCAGCTGCAATGACTGACGACCCCCCTGCCCTGTCACTGACCAATCAGTGGAGACTATGACCTTGAAAGGACACACCTGGAGAACTGATGACTATTCTTCTGAAACCCTCCCTTCCCTAAGATTCCCGCCTGCAAGAGAAAAAAGCCTCAAGAGGAAGGACCCGGCTAGAGCCCTCTCCCTCTGGGGAGCAGCCTGCACCGTTCCCTCTCCTCTCTTCTTCCCCCGCTTCTTTCTTCACAGGCGCTCTAAGGCAATGGGCACCCTGCCGCTCATCCCAGGCCAATCCCGTGAACCTGTCCCCAAGGCCCCCTTTTCTCTGACTCCCCAGTGAGCTAAGGCAGCCCTGCCTAGGCTCTCCTGTTGCTTCTTTTATGCTAAGCCCTTCCGTGTTTCACTATCCCCAGCTTTAATAAATGTGTCCTCATAGTCACCTGGACTTGTGTGGTGAAATCTTTCCTACATGAAGTCAAGAACCCACACATTACAACTGGCCCTAGGCAGACCTGCTCAGGGCCAGGCCCCTGTCCGGTAACACCAATACCACTTGTATCTGGCCTGACCATGTGGGCTCAGATGGCAGCATCCCCCTCACTGTGCGTAGGTCCAGCCCCCAGGTTCCCAGACCACCATGAGAAAAGCATTCACGGTGGTGGAGTCCTTCAGGACCGTCAGCCATGTCTTTCTGATCCTGCACATTTGCCGAGCACCTAGTGGGCCAGGCCCTGGGCTGGCCACCTGTCTTCCTCTTGGAAAGAATTCAGACTTGGAAAGAAGTCACAGATCAGCTGCCTCCCGGTCTCCAAAGTTGGGTCCTCTCCATGCCCCAGTTCACTGTGCCGTAGCGCTCACGGCCCCCATGTCCACTCAGGCCCTGGCCTGCTGGCTTATGGCCCAGGAGGCCTGAGCTTTGGGGCCAGCAGCTGAAGCCTGGAGATCTTTAGTGTGTTAAGCCAGCAGCCAGTACTTACCCAGGCAGGCTCTCCCGCCAGATGCCCCAGTCCTACTCTTATAATCAGTCACAGGCAAGGAGGGTGTGGCTGGGCTGGGTGACCTGGGCAAGGGTGCGGCCCCTCACAGTCCCTCATCCTCAGAGACGTGTCAGGTTCCAAGCCTCCTGCAGCCTCTCTGGGACTAGCTGAGGTAAGGGGGAGGCAGAGGAAGGGCTACCCTGGAAGTACCCTGGGGGCACCCTGGGGTGTCACGTGGTTGGATTGGGAGCCTCCCTGGCCCTGGACACTTCTCTCATGTGACACTGTCTCACAGGCTCTCTAATTATTCATTTCTATTCCGTAAACCAGGACTGAATAGCTCCAAGCTCATGCGTGGGGGTGCTGGGAGCGTTCCGGGTAGTGATCAAGTCTAGGAGAGTCTTCCTATGAGGACAGACTCCTGCTGCTTAAAAACAGCGGGGAGCCCTGGCCAGTGCAGCTCAGCTGGCTGTAGCATCCCATACATCAAAAGGTTATGGGTTTGATCCCAGGTTGGGGCACCTATGGGAGGCAGCAAATTGATATTTCTCTCTCACATCAATGTTTCTTTCTCTCTCTCCCTTCCTCTCTCTCTAAAATCAATAAATATTATTTAAAAATTATTTTTAAAGATTTTATTTATTTATTTTTAGAGAGGGGAAGGGAAGGAGAGAGAGAAACATCAATGTGTGGTTACCTCTCACATGTCCCCTTCCAGAGACCTGGCCAGAAACCCAGGCATGTGATCTGACTGGGAATCGAACCCATGACCCTTTGGTTCACAGGCTAGCACTCAATCCACTAAGCCACACCAGCCGGAGATATTTTTAAAATTAAAAAAAAAAAAAAAGCATGGAAATGGGGCCCAAAAGGGTGGGGAAATGTGGGGTGACTCTGAGTCTGGTGCCTAGCCAGACTCCTAGTCCCCGTGAGGGGTCTTTTTTTTTTTAAGATTTTTTAAATTTTTATTTATTTTTAGAGAGAGGGGAAGGAAGGGAGAAAGAGAGGGAGAGAAACAGCAATGTATGGTTGCCTCTTCCATAGCCCTCATGGGGACCTGGCCCGCAACCCAGGCATGTGCCCTGACTGGGAATCGAACCGGGACCCTTTGGTTCCCAGCCCGCGCTCAATCCGCCTAGCTACACCAACCAGGGCCCTGTGAGGGGTCTTCGTCAAGAGGGGACAGTGCCTGGTCCTGACCCTGGGGGCCGATGAAGGGGTGCTACTGTCCATCACCAGGACATTGGGGTCTGTGGTTTTT
Source organism: Micronycteris hirsuta (assembly GCA_004026765.1). Classification (NCBI taxonomy): domain Eukaryota; kingdom Metazoa; phylum Chordata; class Mammalia; order Chiroptera; family Phyllostomidae; genus Micronycteris; species Micronycteris hirsuta. The sequence continues at coordinate 64,962 of PVJI01005520.1, forward strand.
AGGCAATTCACCTCTGTTTATATGTCCCAGCCCTGTGGTTAGGGGATTAAATGGTCAATGTAAAGTGTGTGCAGTAGGTGCTCAATGGTTGTTGCGGCTGGTGTTAGGGTGATTGTTCCCCAGAGCAGGAGGAGCCAGGAGAGCCTCCTGATGATCAGATGTCAGAAGCCTCTGGGCTGGTCCTCCAGGGCCCAACCGCTTCCTAGCCTACCTGCTCCTGGGGCAAGAGGTGGGGGTCGGGATGGGATCTGGGGGCGACCTTCTACAGAGATCAATGTGCTAGGGGAGGGGGCAGCCTGGGGCTGGGGAGGCAGCTCTTTCTGGAATCACACGTAGGGTCTGGGAGTCCTTTCACTCTGGTAGAGTGGGGGCCCCTCAAAAGCCCGGGTTCTTCAGATGAGGAAATCCCGGGGAGCTTCGGCAACTGTGGGAAGGTGGAGAGTCTATAGGGGAGGGGTGCTGGGGATGCTGCGGGTAGAGTGGATGAGGGGACAAGAACGCTGAGGGGAGCACAAAATGCTGCATGGAGGGTCAAGGACGCTGCGGGGGTGGGTAACAAGGAGGCTGCGGAGGGACAAGGACGCTGCGCACGCCGGCCACGGACTCCGGGACGGGAACTTTGCGTGCGCGGAACGCTCGGGCACGGCCGGCGGGCAGTCCGAGCGCCTTTGGGGGCCGGACCGTCGCGCGGCAACGTTAGGAGCAGGCGGAAATGGGGCTAGTGTCCCGCGGCACTGCTGCGATAAAGCTGGGAGTTGCTACCGTTGTCGTCCGCCGGTGCCGGCCCAACGCTGTCCTCAACCCCACCGCGAACCCGCCGCCCGAGGGCGCGCTTCCCCCGGGAGCAGTGGTGAGCTTTCGCGGGGAAAGCCGGCGTCAGTGTGGTGTGTCCTTGGGGCGCCGCCCCTCCAGCCACGGGCACCCGGCTGTGGGCCCTGATTCCCTGGCGGCGGCGGGACTGGGCTTAGGCGAAGGAGAGCGAAAGGGTATACCGGAGTCTTCTCCCGGGGCCGGCGCATGCCTCTAGCCACTCGGAGCCTCTGTTTCATCATCCGTAAAATGGGGACGCCACTGGCGACGGCCCGGGGCCGGCCTGCGACTTAGGAGGGCAGGAAGCGGCCCCCGCCAGCGCCCCCGCCCCAGTAGCGCATTTTCGCAGACCGAGAGGATTTGTGGCAGGGCCGCGTGGGTTCTTTGGCCAGGAGCCTGGTCCCAACACCCTGCAGAGTGAAGGGCGCCTGGCTGGTTCCCTTTGACCCACGCAGCTTGGGCCCGGCTGTGGACTCTTCGGAAGGGCATTCGGGGTCAGAGGACTTTGTAGTTGTCCCTGACTGCAGTAAAGGACAAAAAATAGAATCCATTCTTCTGAAATGAGAGGGGGGAAAGCATTGTTTATAATGCATGAGGAGAAAATGGTTTTTAAAACACAAACGACTTGGGGTAAAAACTAATTATTGTGAGCTATGGAGGAGCAGTGATTGGGAGGCTTCACAGAGGAGGGCTTCAGCCAGTGAGATGTCCCTGGCCAGTCATATCTGGGCTTTTCCCTGGAGTCAGTTCATGCTCAGGATGAGAGGGAAGTACACCTGACAATGAGGTAGATTGTTGGCCTATGGTTCTGTGGCGTTAGAGACCCCGACTGGTCTGGGAATGTCTAGTTTCATAAGGGAACTTGGTGTCATTCTTAACAGGGGAGGCTTTTCCAGATGTATGTCCTTGGTGGTTTTTTTCCCTCTTTTTAAAAATTTTTATTTTTTTAAAAATCACAGTCTTTAAAGATGTGCGTGTTGCCTAAGTTGCTACCCTGCTTTCTCCCATCTGCACCTCTGCTATCGATTGCCTACTCTTTCATCTCTTTCTGGCTGTGTGATGTGAGCAGACTTCTTTGTGTTCATCACTCCCAGAGGCTGAGGTGGGAGCAGGAATGGGAATTTGCCCCATAATCTGTTAAGAGTTCTTTCTCACTACCCCAAGGATAAGAACATCAGCTTCTGCCTTCTGCTGTTCCTTAGACATGAGGAGTTGCTTCTTTTTTCTTTTGTTTCAGTAAACTTTGTAGATGAAGCGTAATGTGTACAAAGAAAGTGTGCAACACGACGAAGTTTCCCACAGTGAACACCGTGTAACCAGCTTCCTCCAGAGCATCTATTTGTCATTAGGCCAGTTGTGCATTTGGGAGTCCTGCTGCTGCTGGTCTCAGAGGGACCTTTTCAGCTGGAACCCACAGCTGTGAAAGGTCCCTTCTCGAGGTGGCTGGGAGAGACCTTCACCCTCCAGCCCTAGGCTGGGCTACCTGTGGGGAAGGAAAGCAGCTGCATCAGTGGCCTCTTAAGCGCTGGGCATTTCTGTCTGTGTGAGGCCTCCCAGTGCCCCCGATCCTCAGGAAAAGGCTCCCTGTGCCTTCCACAATGTCACAGTGCTCCAACATGTGTGTCTCTCTCTGTCCCGTTGTCCCCAAGGGGCTGGTGAGCATGAGGCGTGGAGGCCCAGGCTCATTCCAAGGCCTGTGTTTCCCCCTCTGGTGTGGGCTCCAAGTTGGGGATCTTAGCTCAAGGTGGCTGCTCTTCCCTTTATGCTGGTGATGTGGGGCAGTCAGTGTCTGAGAATGGGCATGCCTCAGGATGAATACCTGCAGACCCTGCTGGCTGAGGTCCTGCTGCTTGTCTGGCCCCACCTGGGAAGGGGTCAGGTGGAAGAACGAGGTGCTTGCTCATCCCCAGAAACCCTCATCCCCAGTGAGCTTACTTCTGGGCAAGTTAAGGCTTAGGATCCCACAAAATTCAGGAATTGCAGCTGCTTGGGGGTGTCTATGTGAGGGTAGTGAGAGGCCAGGAAGGCTGGTGTCCCTCGTCCTCAGAGAAGATGATGGTATCTCTTTTTTTTTTTAAAGATTTTATTTATTTATTTTTAGAGAGAGGAGAAGGGAGGGAGAAAGAGCAATGCGTGGTTGCCTCTCACATGGCCCCCACTGGGGGCCTGGCCTGCAACCCTGACTGGGAATCGAACCAAGATCCTTTGGTTCCCAGCCCGCACTCAATCCACTGAGCTATACCAGCCAGGCTCAAGATGATGGTATCTCTTGATGCCCCAGGGTTGGTGAAGCTCCCCCACTCCCACTTGTGGATAGCTACCTGGTTGGAAGCTAGCTACACCCCAAAGGAGGCTCTCAGCTGTGACAGGAGAAAACACCCCTCTGTTGGGAGCCCTGCCGTGGAGTGGCGGGTGGATGGGGCCCCCAGGGCAGGTTAGGCCCAGCCGTAGGCTGGAGGGCCCGAGCATAGACCGAAGGCCCGAGTGAGTGGAGCCTGTTCTCCGAGCACTGAGGCCCCTCCAGGAGGAACCCCGGGCAGGGAGGTGGGCTTAGAGCACCAGGCATGTTTCTGGGCATCTTCCAGGGCATCTGTGCTGGTACCCCAGCCACCAGCACTGTGCGCATGTCCGGTTTCCCTCAGCCCAGCAACAGTTTCTTTAAGTTTTCACCTTCAGTTTTGCTAGCTTAGTAAGTAAATTGAGGCTCTTCAGAATTTTCATTTGCATTACTTTGTTATGGAGACTGTACATTTTTCCATGTGCTACACAAAAAAACTAATCAGTTTCTTTAAAAATAAAAGTTGAAACCTCTTGTTCATCTCCACACCCCTTGTTGGGTGGTACCCAGAAGGTCATGTCACCTCACCCCTGTTTCAGCCTGCTTGTTTCTGAAATGAGGCAAAGCACTGACCTGCCTTGGGGTGGGGATGGAGGGTGACTTGGGGTCTGTGCTTACAACAGCCCAGGGCAAAGTGAGGGCAGTGCCCTTGGAAGATGGACAGCCAGGGACCGCCCCCCCCCCCATGACCAAACCCCAAACCTGGTCACCACAACCATGTGGCCATGTGGGATGTTCCCATCAGGGCGTTTGTGCCACACGTTGGCTGTGGCCTTCAGCCACAGAGCTGCCAGCTGCCCTGGGGTCACACAGGCATAGTGGCGGTGGCGGCACTCTGAGTTAAGCTGTTCCTCTCTCTTCCAGTGTCTCCAGCATGGTGCTTAAAGCTTTCTTCCCCACATGCTGCGCCTCAGCAGACAGCGGCCTACTGGTTGGACGGTGGGTCCCAGAGCAGAGCAGCGCTGTGGTCCTGGCTGTGGTGCACTTTCCCTTCATCCCCATCCAGGTCAAGGAGCTTTTGGCCCAGGTGCAGCAGGCCAGCCAAGTAGGTGTGGCCGTGCTGGGTACCTGGTGCCACCGTCGGCAGGAGCCTGAGGAGAGCCTGGGCCACTTCCTGGAGGGCCTGGGTGCCATCTTCTCCCATGAGCCTTGGCTCCAGCTGTGCCGGGAGAGGGACAGCAAGTTCTGGAGCTGCAAGATCACCCATCAGCAGGTGCCTACCTCCCCTGGTGCCCACAGTGAGGACCAGGTCATGCTCATCTTCTATGACCAGCGCAAGGTGCTGCTGTCCCAGCTGCACCCGCCTGCAGCCCTGCCTGATCACCAGGCTGGAGATGCCACAGCCAGTGCTTGTGGCTTGGCTGCTGTCTTTGACACAGTGGCGCGAAGCGAGACGCTCTTCCGAAGTGACCGGTTTGATGAGGGCCTCGTGCGGCTGAGCCACTGGCAGTCAGAGGGTGTGGAGGCCAGCATCCTTGTAGAGCTGGCCAAGCAAGCCTCGGGGCCTGTCTGCCTGCTGCTGGCCTGCCTGCTGTCATTCATCTCAGCGGCCAGCACCTGCCGGTAAGTGCCCCTGGGGCTGGGGTGGGAAGGAGGTAGACTCCTGAGTCCTAGGCCCACCCCCTCGGGGGAGGCCCAGACGAGCCCTCCTGAGGCTCACAGCTGCCCCCCACACTTCAGCTCTTTTGTATTCCCACCCCTGGTGTTTCAGAGGACGTCCCGAGAGGAGCTGTTCTGGTGGCCCTCACTCCTGAGGAAGAGCCAGGCGTAGGCCCCCTGGTTGGGGCACTGGACGAACCTCAGACGGCTCCAGCCCATGAGGGGAGATTAGACGATGGGCACGGGCACGTGGGGTAGTTGCTGGCCGACTGCTGATGTTGCAGCGCTTGGGTGTTGTTTGACCTCCCGAGCACACGCGAGCCCGCCCACTTCCTCGGCCCGGGCGCCGGTAGGAGGACAGGCAGCCCTGGAGGCTGCGGGCAGGCACGCGTTCACTGACAGCACTGACAGCCACGGGTGTGGGGTGGTGGGCACCAGCCTTGAGTACTTTCTAGGATCACCTGGAACGCTCCTGGCTACAGGCCTGGCCAAGGGATTTGTAAAAGCCCCCGAAGGCCCTGGGGAATGCTGGGGGCAGCACCAGGGTGTCTGGCTGGGCTATAGGGACCCCTCTTTCTGCGAGAAGCCATCTCCCTGCTGGGGAGCAGCGGTGCTGTGCCCTCAGACACCCTCTTCCTTAGGTCCAGGGCTCAAGTTGTCTGGCGTGGGGACTGGCCTCGCCACACACAGGGCCCTTGGTAGCTGTGTGTGGGTACGCTTTGGGTTGTGGGGGCTGCAGAGGATGAGTGGATTGCAAAGCTTCGTGACTCCCTTGGAATGAAGTTTGTCAAAGTATGTCTGAGCCTAGGTGCAGTTTTGGGGAGAGAAGGTTCTTAGCTTTTATCGGCTTTCAGAGGACCAAGAAAAGTTAAGAACTGCTCACACACCCCAAATATGGATTAGCCCATCAGTTGAGGTCGGTCAGTGACTGGCGGTGGTAGTCAGCACAGGGATATTCATGTGAGTCATGGCTGCCACTGCAGTAACGAAGGCCCAGGGGCGCTGTCGGGGCCCAGGCTGCCTAGGGCTGGTCTTCACATTGGGGGGACTGCTGTGCAGGCAGTGGTCTTTGTGCGCCAATGCGAGGCTACCTGCCACTTGATTGGAGTTGGTCAGGGAGGGGTGTATGCTGAACACACTTTCTTTCCCTCTCTCTCTCCTTCCCCCCTCCCTCTCTTTTCGTGTTTTGGCATCGGTTGGTCGGAGACAAAGCTTTTAAACTTTCCTAAGTCTAGACCCCTTTCTCCCCAGGAATCTGAGTGCTTGCTGGTTGGTGGCTCTGCACTTTGCACCAGCCCTTTGTGTCCTCTGCTGGCGGCAAGGTCATGAGTGGAAAGGGGCTCTGGGCACGGCTGGGTGGCCATGCAGTACTCTCTTCATCTTTACTTGCAAGCGCTCCCCTCAACATTTGAATGTCTGTGGAAGCATCTCAGTGCTTCCTTTTCCTGGAGAGAAATCAGTCATTGGACAGCCAGGTCAGCCCAGAGACCCTTGATGAAGGTCACCCATCCAGCACAGCCAGGTGCTGGGTGGTGAGGCGGCACATTTTGTCACTACTAGGGCACAGGTGGCCTGGGGTCAGCACTTTGCACAATGCTTGGTCTCCCAGTTAATGATCGTGAATGTACCATGAGCCCCACTGGGCTGCTCGTTGGGCCTTCTCACCGGTGCTCCTGCCCGCTGAGTTCAGGGGTGTGGCTGTCCTTGTTTGGAGCCATTAGCGACTCTGGCTGAACCTGGCCTGGTCCTTCCTGTCTGCACAGGGAGGGTTGTTGGTGACACGGAGGCAGCCCTTGCTCCCTGGTCGGCAGAAGCGCTCCAGGAGGAGCTGAAGGCCCATCCATCTCTGCTCCTTCACAGGGTATTCAAGCTGTGGCCACTGTCCTTCATCTGGAGCAAACTCTCCACATGTGAGCAGCTCAGGCACCGGCTGGAGCAACTCACACTCATCTTCAGCACCCAGAAAGCCGAGAACCCCTCCCAGCTGATGAGGTTCGGGGCCTGCCCTGGGTCTGCTCTGCAGCGGCCAGATGCATCATAGGCCAAGCCCTTCCCCACCCGCTCCTCTGCACCAGACCCTTCCTTGCTGACCCTTTCTAGCCAGGCCATCCTCACCGCCCACTCCTGTTGGACCCCTTCTTTCAGGAAGGCCAACATGCTTGTCTCCGTGCTCCTTGACGTGGCCCTAGGCCTCGTGCTGTTGTCCTGGCTCCACAGGAAAGACCGAATCGGGCAGCTGGCTGATGCCCTAGTACCCGTGGCTGATGTGAGTTGGATGGGGTGGAGCCAGGTCTGGACTCCAGCACTGGTTTCCTAGGGAGGGGGGTGCCCTTCCTGGGGGCAGCAGAGGCCCCTGCACCAGCCAGAGCAGCTCTTCGTCTCCACTGTTTGTGGCTGTGGGGACAGCCCTCAGCCCTGACCCTGAGAGCTTCTGAGACTTGGGTCTGCCAGGTGCCTGCTTTCCCAAGCTGGACCGCACTGCAGCTCCTGGCTGCTTCCTTCTCTTCCCGAAGGTCGTCATGTGTGGGTCGTGCATGGCTCGTCCTGCAGTCGAGGCTGTTAGTGGGAACCCACCTCCCCCCACCAGACCTAGTGTCACATTATCCCCATTGCCTCCCCCGGTGCCTGACTCTTTCTGCTGTCCTGGCTGGCCGTTGGCTTGGCACCTCTACGCAGTCAGCATCGTGGGAACCTTTCACGTGTCCGGGGCTGTCTGCGTGCGGTTGAGCTCTGGCCTCCCACCGTTGAGTGGTCACACTGCTCTCAGCATTGGTTCTGGAGTTCCCGTGCTGAGAGCCAGAGGTCCCAGCTCATCCGCTCTGCTCCTGGACTTGCCTTGCACATCTGGGCGATGTTTCCAGGGTCTGGGTGCCATCCCCCTCCTCCCTGCCATTCATCCTTCCCTGCACTCAGCTTCTCTGCCTCCCGCCTCAGAGCCAAAGGCCCTGTCACTTCTGTTGGAAGCTGGTTTTCTTGCTTAAGGCAGTCCCTCTGACCCCTTGGGCTACCCACAGGACCTCCTTTGGTCGAGTGGCTGAGGCTTGACTGGGTGGCCCATATGGGCTCAGCCCCTACTGGCCATGACAGTATCCAGCCACGGGTGCTTACTGGGCTTACTTGTGGCCGGGCCAGACTCTGGACAGGAGCCCTCACAGGCTGAGAGTGTCCACGGCTTCTCGGTGTGGCCCAGCTGAGAGGAAGAAGGAAGGAGAAAGGAGAGTCTGGGGGCTGGGAAAGGGGCTTGGCTGCTTTGCCTCCTCCTCTGTACTCTGCCTGTGGCCAACTTCACCCTAGACCTCTCTTCTGCAGAACTGCTCAGAAATATAAATATTTAATTTAAAAATGAAAGCCTCTTCCTGCTGCCAAGCTCTTATCCTTTAAATATTAAATAAGCTCTCTTTATAAAGAATGTTCTGTTCCCCTCCTCATTGCTCCTACCATGGCAAGGCCTTCACGCAGGGCTGGGGGAGGCCTGCAAGGTGAGTGGGTGGGGGTGGTGGCAGACCTCTGACTGTGAGGCAGGGCTGTCACTCCTGTGGCCTTAGCGTTAGTGATGAGGCTGAGTCCTCCGGGCCCGCCCACTGGGGCGGGCACAGCGCATGGACGCCGGCTTTCCTCCTGAGGCAGCTGGATCAATGGTCACTTCCCTGGTTGCCTGTGAGGCCCCCTGTGCTGGCTCTAGCCTTCGTGCAGCATCGGTGTGACTCTGCGTTCCCCTCTGTAGTTCCCTTTAGGGGACACTCCTGCCATCCTACCTATGACCTGGGCCCCTGGTGGGCTTGACACCCTCACCCTCACCTGAGGTTGTCCGCCCAGGGCAGGCCCAGGCCTCTGCGTTGCAGGTGGTGGAGTGGGGTCTTGGCAGAAGAAGACTGGGTGGGCCCATGGGTTCCCCTTAAAAGGTTTGCAGTGGGCCTGGGTCTGTCCCACGTGCTGGAGCCTGGGGCCAAGGGCTCCCGTGGGTGTAGCAGCCAGGGTGGTGAGATGGGGAAAGGATGTTTCATTTGGAGGTTGACTCCCATCGGGGACAACCTGTCTAGAGAGCCAGGGGCAGAGTGTCAGCATTGTAGGTTGTGTCTCTCTGCCCCACATCCCAGAACATGTATCGGGAGGGGTTCCGTGGCCAGACAAGTGTGGGGAACCCCATGTGCCAGTTGATAGGAGACGGCCATCCAGACCCCTGGAGGAGGGAGCCCAGTCTGCTTTTGCCATGCGCAGACGGGCTGGCCCAGTTTATGGACAACGTGCCCCTGTGTCCTCCCAGCGAGTGGCCGAGGAGCTCCAGCATCTGCTGCAGTGGCTGATGGGTGCACCTGCTGGGCTCAAGATGAACCGGGCGCTGGACCAGGTGTTAGGCCGCTTCTTCCTGTACCACATCCACTTGTGGATCAGTGAGTGCTGTGGGTGGGTGGGCCAAGGTCCTTCCCAATAACCCCTGACTTGACTCCTAAAGCGTCTGTCCCCAGGGATACAAGCCCTGGTCGGGCGGGGCAGTGGGGCCCATACCTGGCACCATCCCCTCGGTCCCTGCTTTGTGCCCTCCTTGCGTCCATTGTGTGTGGGGCCCTGCTGTGCTGGGCTGGCTGCTCTACTGAAGGACGGCCAGTGGCGTAGTCCGTCACTCAGTTTTCCAGCAACCTCAGGCACCATCCTCAGTGAGGACTTAGGGGGACCAGGACCTCCTGAGTACCCCCTCAGGGCTGACCCCCTCCTGCCAGGCTACATCCACCTCATGTCCCCCTTCATCGAGCGAATCCTGTGGCATGTGGGCCTGTCAGCCTGCCTGGGCCTTACAGTTGCCCTGTCCATCCTGTCGGACATCATCGCCCTCCTCACCTTCCACATCTACTGCTTCTATGTCTATGGTGCCAGGTGGGTGTGTGCTCCCAACCCTACAGGCTGGCCTGGTGCGGCCCTCCGCGCCCTGCGCACCACAGACAGGCTCCTTGGACCGAGTTGCTGTGGGGGTGGTGCGGCGCCCAGGCTGGGCCCTGATGGCGCCTGTGTCCTGTAGGCTCTACTGCCTGAAGATCTGTGGCCTGTCCTCACTCTGGCGCCTGTTCCGGGGGAAGAAGTGGAACGTTCTGCGCCAGCGGGTGGACTCCTGCTCCTACGACCTGGACCAGGTATTAGGAACGACTGCAGGGGAGGGGGCACCCTGGCCCCAACTGGCCAGTGTGACCTCCCAGCTCCAGTGCAACAGACCCTGCTGAGTGGACCTGGCCAGTGTAGCTGCTTGGGGACCATGGTGGGCAGCCACTCTCCTGTCCTAAAGTGCATCTGCTGCAGTGGAGTCTGCAAGGGACAGGGCCAGTGTGGGCCCTCAGTGCAGAACTTTGCCCCAGGTGGAAAGTGGACCCTGCTCTCAACAGGCCACTGGGCCTCAGGTCAGCGGGCACTAGAAGTGACTTTGGCAGTGGGCCCTGACGATGACCCAGGAGGGAGCCTACAGTTGGCCTGGGCAGTGGGCCTGGCTCTGGCTTGTCCTGTTAGCTTGCTCAGACCGAACATGTGGGCCCTGAGTGGTGCTATCTAGGCATGTTTTTTTTTGGTTCTGCTTTTGTTTTGCCTAATTTTCATACCCTTTAGTCTTTGGTGCACATGACTATATGCCCTATTGGCCGGTCCTCTCTCCTCCTCTCCCACCCCCCAGGTGTCACTGGGTCTGGAGGGCATGCCATCGTTCCTCTCCCAGTACTGGAGAGGGCTGTCATGAGGGGACTTTTTGTCACCCCAATTTGTCTTAGGAAGCCAGTGTCCCACCAGCAGGCATGCCCCCTTTCTGCTCAGTTACAGGAGAGGCTTGGCGGGTGGGAAGCAGGGGTGTGGCCAGTGCTGGTGGGGCTGACCTCAGTGTGAGCTCCGGCTGATGCTGAGGGTGCCTCTTCTCCCGGCAGTTGTTCATTGGGACTTTGCTGTTCACTGTCCTGGTCTTCCTGCTGCCCACCACGGCCCTGTACTACCTGGTATTCACCCTGGTGAGCCATGGGGGACTCTGGGCGTGACGCCTGGCTGAGGGGCCTTACCCACAGTGCTTAGAGTGGTCACTGCTGCAGGCCTCGTGGGGTATGGCTGTTTTAGACTCTCCGGGCAGTGTATGCTGGGCTCTGGAGTGGGTAGGGGTCCTACCCTGGGGGAATACCACCCACTGCTCTGGGACACTCAGCTGGGTACAGGGAGGGCAGGACCCATGGTGGGTGGGTCATAGTGGTGGTCTCCCCTTAGTGCCTGGCATGGGGCTGGGGCCTCAGACAGAAGGAGGGGAGCAGCACCTAGGTAGCCTGGGCGGAGAGGCCAGTGACTCATTTTGCTGGGTCAGAGCACCATCTCCTCTGATCTTGTGGGAGGGCCAGCCACTCCTGCCTGCTGCTTCCCTGCCTCTTTGTGCTTGGGCCTCATGTTCCAGACAGGGTCCGTGCCCTCCTCACGGTGGGGCCCGTGCTCTCCCATGCTCTCCCAAGGCTCTGGTCACCCTTCATTGTGGCCCAGGCCCCATCAGGCCACTCTGCTTATGGGCATGCCGGCGTGGCTCTGGCCATGGTCCTGGCTCAGAGGCCCTGAGCACTGTCTGTGCTGCAGCTCCGGCTCCTGGTGGTCACTGTGCAAGGTCTGATCCATCTGCTCGTGGATCTTATCAACTCCCTACCGCTGTACGCACTCGGCCTCCGGCTCTGCCGGCCCTACAGACTCGCAGGTAGGTCTGTGTGTTGGGTGGACAGGCACACACCTGTGGGCCCTGGAGAAGCACCAACGGCACCACGTGTGCCTCCTGCCTGGAAGCGGTGGTGTGCATAGGGCGGGTGGGCAGGAAAGCCAGAGACGCCTGGTCGTGGGGCATCTGCACTGAGCTGGAGGTGGAGGGCTCAGTTGGTGCTCAGATTCAGAGGCCATAGAGATGACCCTTCTTTGTTTTCGCCCTTTTCTGTGGCAACCGTGCGTATATGCCCTGAGGTCTGCCCACAGTGGTGTCGGTGGTACCCGAATGTGGCTCAGAGAAGATGTGTCCCTGTGCAGTTGTGTGAGACTGTGCGCCTGCTGCCGCCCCTCAACTTTGGGAGTAGCAGGCCTGGATGGAGGACACTGGGCTGGCCAGATCTGTGTGACAAGAGTGCCCTCCTGCTCTGTACCCAGCGTACCACTAAGTGCTGGGCCAGCACTCCCCCGTCCCAGCCACCTCCGGTCATCCCCTGTGCAGGTGGCTGCTTGTTTGCACGCCGCCGCCGACACTAACCAGTCTGTTGGCCACATGCCCCTAAGGGGAGGCTGCCCCCACTTCAGACCTTGGGAGGCCCACCTAACCGGTCCCAGGGTTGTGCGTTGGCGCAGGGGCTTTGAACATATTGGGGAACCTGGAGAGTCCAGCACAGCCCCTATCTAGCAGCTGTTCAGATGGCTGCCAAGGTGATCACAATGCCCAGGAGGCCCTGCACACAGTTTGTAACCGGGCAGCTTAGGGCACACCCCAGAGGTCACGGCAACTGCTCCCAGACAGCTCTGAGCCAGAGGACGTGAATATGGTTTTCTACGGGCTTTGGGCCCAAAGTCTGCCTGCCGAATACCCTCAAATCCTCTTTCCAAGGCACTCTCCCCACCCGTGACCAGGCCGGGGACCCATCTACTGTGCTGCCCGGGTTTACTCAGCCCCCAGTCTCCACCCGCACCTCAGAATGCTTGGACAATGCAAGTGGAGAGCTGGAGATGCGGCACCCCCCACCCCGCCCCACCCCCGTACCCTGGCTCCCTGCCAGAGCAGAGTTGTTTTAACTTCACATGAAAGGCCACAGATGCCGCTGCCTCCTCTCTTCTTCCCTGAGTTTGCCTTGGGCCTCTTCATCAAATGATAATTAGCTCCTATTTCTCTTTTCAAAAAACCTTCAGCCTGGGAATTCCCAGGCGTGGGGGTCCAGACTGAAGGCCAGGGGCGTGGTGGGTCCTAGTCGGCCATACACACAGAATTTTGAAGACATGTAGATGCCAGTAGGACAGCTGCCACCCAGCAAGTGCCTGTTGGCTGCTTGGGAAAACCCAAGTCTCATTCGGAAAACAGCACAGGCTGTGTTCCACCGCCCAGGTGCTCCTCCCTGCCGGCCAGGCATTCAGCATCTTCCTTTCAGTGGAGTTGTGGAGGAGGCTTTGATATTTGCCCAGTGGCCCATTCAGAGTTGCAGATGGGAAGGATGGGAGGGGTGGAAGAGCCCAGGTAGCCTCTGAGTGCCACCTAGAGACAAAGGGGCCTTCACAGCTAGAGCCCCTTTGTCCATGCTGCCTCTGCTGACACACAGAGCAGGAGAACTAATGGGGGCTGTCTGTTTGCTGGGCTCTGGGAGGCCCCTCCTCTCTCTCATGAACACCTTGCTCTCCCTCCAGCCGGTGTGAAGTTTCGAGTCCTGGAGCATGAGGCTGGCAGGCCCCTCCGTCTCCTGATGCAGGTAAGGCCTCCGTGCACCCCTAATGCTTCTGCTGTGGACAGATCCCCCCTCCCCTCCATGGTACTGCTCATGTTCCTGGGCGGCTGGGATCAGGCTCCTCTGTGCCACCCCGGGTTGGGAACATCACGTGCCCAGGGTAAGGTACAAGCAGAAGGGCCCAGCAGAGCTGTCAGGTGGGGCCCAAGGGGAGGTTCTCCTACCCCCAAGGCCTCTGGGCACCATGACCATCTCTGCCTGGGACCTCCCCCGGCAGAGCCCTTGGATGGGACCCCCTGCACTGTCAAATACCTAGAGCTCCTGCCTGCTTGTCTCTGGGTCCCCGAATCCTGCCCTGAGCCCCAAGAGCTTTTGTTCCAGGCAGAATAGCACGGATTTGGCGAAAGTCTCAGGACATACATGTGCTCTCTGTTGGAATCCTTTATTTGAAAAACTCTTGGGGCCTCTGGCCTTCAGGAGGGAGCAGGCTATTTGCTGGGTGGCCCTCCTGGGTGACTCACTGGGTGCCAGTGTTGGGTCTAGACAGGCGGGGTTGTCTTAAGGGTCACTGGGGGAGGTCAGATGCTGAGAGGGCTGCAGTCTGCCAGCCCAGCCCAGCTCTCCCTGTAGCCTGGTCAGAGCAGATCGTTACCTCCTGAGCTGCTTGTCCTACCACGTGGACCACTGGTGAGAGCCCATCTGGCACAGAGCTGGCTTTGCCACACAATTGTTTAGCCCAGGGACCTCCCCACAAGGGTTTTTGAGGCCCAGAGACCTCAAGCCGCAGGGAATTAGGGCTTTGCTCAGGCTGACGGCTGCTCTTGTGCTTTCAGATAAACCCCCTGCCCTACAATCGCGTGGTACACACCTACCGCCTCCCCAGCTGTGGCTGCCACCCCAAGCACTCCTGGGGCTCCTTGTGCCGCAAGCTGTTCTTCGGGGAGCTCATCTACCCCTGGAGGCAGAGAGGGGACAAACAGGACTGAGGGTCCCCAGCCACCAGTCCACTCAGCACCATTGCATGACCACGGTCAGCTCTCTACCCTGGGGTGGTGTTGACTGTCAGGTAGCACGTGGTCCTTCACTCTTGACTTTCCTGCCCCCAGTCGTCTGGGACCTCCACAGGCCCTGCCTGTTGCAAATCCTCGCAACTGTGAGGTTGAATTTGAGGTCATGGGGTGGTGAGCAGGAGGATGCCGGGGGTACGGGGTGCCCAGCCAGGTGAGCTGGCCTGTGCTCTATAACGAGCACTGTTTGCCTCAGGACCTACTTGCTATCTGTCATGATGACACTATTAGCCCTATCCCTCCAGCCCTCCAGGCCTACCCAGGAACCCCCACTGACTTCCCTCAGACCCAGACTCTGCCTGGGAGGGGTTTGCAGAGCCCCACTTCTGCCCACCATGTCCTTTCCTAGTGGGGTGAGCTGACATGTCTCCCTGGATGCTCTATGGTGGCTCAACCTTGTCATGGGGTGGAAGGACTCCTCCCAGGTGGCACTCAACAGTTTTTGAGACTCTGACTCTCAAGCATCTCCTTCCTTGGGTTTTTTCCTGCAGATACACTTCTGGGTCCCCAATACAACCCAGCTGCCTCAGTGGGGCAGTGGCCAGCCAATATGGGGGATCCAAGCAACCGCTGACCCCTGGGCCCAAACCGGCATTCCTAATGAGGCAGGGCCCTCCGGAAAGCCAAGCAGCAGTGCCCCCCATACCCTGAATTGCACAGGGTTACTTGTGATGCTTCCTGGGGAAATCACTATGCAGGAGGAGCCACTCATAGGCCTTTGGGAGTCCCTCTGCGAAGCCAGGCTATATAGGGTACTCAGAGCTGCCTTGCTAGAAGCTGAGTGCCTGCCCACCTGGCTGCCCAGTTCCTGCCCCATGTTTCTGCAGAATAGCCCTCTTGGCCAAATCTCCCATCTCCCCTCACAAGTTACCTAACAAAGCAGGCAGCCCTGGGCAGATGCTTCTGTGCCCCTCTGGGGAAGGGTCCTGACACTCAGACTGCATCTGCCTGCCGGCTGGCTGCAGGATCTGTGTGGGCGTGAGTCACAGAGTCCCCAGGGTGAGGAAGCCTGAAGGTACGGTGGCATCACATGCAGTTTGTCATTTTGGAGTTGGCAACTTTGTGTCATAGTCAGGGGTGGGTGGGGTGGGAGAGGTACTCCCTGTCCATCGTGGGCACGCAGGACTGTTCACTTCTGCTTCCCACACTCCTTGGCTGCAGACCACAGAGGGGGGCTCCTGGGGAAGTCCCCACCATCTGGTGGGACCAGTCCTGGCTCCACCTTTCTCTGCTGTGACATTAAAGCCTTCCGTGTGTTTGACTGTGACACTGCCTTTTCATTGCCCTATGTGCAATGGGAGCGGGGAATCCCCTCCTCCTGGGGTGGTGGGACAGCTGGTCCCACTGTTTATTCTGAGATGACTACCACATCTTTTCTGGTGCTACCAAGATTGGGGGCACTGGGCACCCTGTCTCCTGGAGCAGGCCTCTGCAGGTCTGGTGGGTGGGTGTGTAGGCTCTGGCCCCTTGAAGATGTCCTAGTGTGGGTGGGCGGACCCAGGGCCACTTGCTTTCCAGTGTCAGCCTTGCCCTCGCCTGGGGAGTCTCCCAGGCCGGGGGTGCAGGCCCTTCTGTGGTTGAGGGGTGAACCAGTCCTGGCTCTGATGAATATGTCATCACCTGAAACTCAAGGACTCTACACAAGCACTCCTTTACTGTCCTGCAGCCCCCAGGAATCTTCAGGTGGCCCCCTCTGCTTCTGTCCTGACTGTGTAGGGAGGGGCTGGCCCAGAGAAGTCCTCAGCAACTCCCAGGGCTGCACCTCCCCCGCAGTGGGCCCCTGCCCGTCCTGGTGGGCAGGGATGGCGCCTCCAGCGCCTGCTGAAAACAGTCTCTACGCCTGTATTTCTGGAATTTGCTGAATTCTCTCCCCAGTCTCCCTGGCCAACCTGCTTTTCCTTTGCCCACTTTTGCCCTTTACCCATCCTGTTGGGCCTCCCATCAGGTGAGTGTCCTGCTGCTTGGCCCAGACCACAACAACATGGTGGCGTGTCACAGGTCAGCCTGGCAGCTGTGGCCCTCTGTGCCAGGTTCTGGGCTGCCTGCCCATTTCCTGAATGACAGCTTTGGTGCCAGGCCTGGTTCTTGCCAGACAAACACAGAGAGGTTTCTGGCTCTGTCCACCTGTGGGACTTCAGTGGGGCCTCTCCATGGCACCAAACCTGGGCCAGGGCGTCCAGAGCAATTGAAACCTTTGTGGGTGCTCGAGAGAGCCTCTGTCCAGAGCTTCAGGGCCAAAGTCCATTTGCCCCATTGGTTAAACCCCAGATATTTCTCAGAGGGGAGGGCCTGGGGTACAGCAAGAGGACAGTGGGTCTCCTGGAAGGGAGGGGCGAAGATACCCCAGGCCTCTCCCCTTGTACCCCCACTCCATACCTGAACAGAGGCTGGGTCTGGAGGCCTGTCCCCATCCTGCCCAGAGCCAGAGGGTGTGGGTACCATAAGGGAGACGGTTCCTGGGCCTCCTCAACCACCTAATACACAGTGCCTGAGCACGGCTGACCTGGGACCTACAAGCCGAAGGCTCTGTGAGCTGCTTCGTCCCCGGCCTGAGGTCCCTCAGTGGCTAGAATGCTGTCTTGTCCCTTCCTCAGTCCCCAGTTCAGGCCTGGCACTCAGCCCCAGGATGTCTGTGCACAAGGGTATGCTGCTGAGTGGGAAGCCAGCTATTCTCTCCTCAAGGCCCCCAGACACCAGGGAGTGGCGCCCCTCTGGCCATCCTTCCTCAACTGGGCCCTGTTGCCTCAGACCCTATGGGTTCCTGTGGTGCCTTTTTGCTCTGTGGCTGGGTATCTGAGATGTAGGACCCAGCAAAGAACCAGAAGCCCCTGCCAGGGGGTCACCCAGTCCTGCTCCCAGAATCACCCCATGGACAGACTCCCAACCTACGATGGTTGCATCTGCTCCACAGGCTGTGCTGGGAAAGGCCCAGTCAGAAAATGTGCATGCTGCCCTGGCTGGTGTGGCTCGGTTGTCGGAGCTGCGTCCCATGGACTGAAGGGGCATGGGTTTGATTCCCAGTCATGGCACATGCCTGGGGTTGGACGTGTGAGAGGCAGCTGATGGATGTTTCTCACATCGATGTTTCTCTCTTCCTTCCCTTCCTCTCTAAGAGCAATGAAAGAAAAATGTCCTTGTGTGAGGGGAAAAAAGTTATTACTACAGCACTTCCCCTGGAGAGGGGACTGGGTGACTTTAGAGCAGGGAGTGGGCAGGGCCATGGCAGAGGTAGGCTCAAGGCTGGACACAGAGACCCCTGACCTGATGACCCCAAGGGCCCTACCTGACCTGCCAGGTGGAGGTTCAAGGGTGAGCAAGCGCAAGCTGCTGGCTCCCCCTGTGCTGCACAAGTCACTGCTCAGTTCCTAGCCCCTCTGGAGACTCAGCCCCCCACCCCTGACCACCTGAGTGCCAACAGACTGCCTGCTGGCTGTTTCTGTAAACATGGGTTGTGGGTGGGTGTGCCCTTTCTCTGTTGTAATCTGACATCCAAGGAATAGCCATTACTGGGGGAGGAGAGATGGCCTGAGGAAATGCACAAGCAGGACCACCAAGGTTCCTAGTGGCCCTGCCCATCCCCGGTTAGCCTCTGCCCTCAAGTGTCCCAGCTTCCTGCTTCCCCAAAGGGCCTGGAGGATACCTGGATACCCTCTCACTGAAGGCAGATGAGGAAGGCCCAGGAACTCATCCGGTTCTGCCCACCTAACAAAGGGACCTGCACCTTAGGAAGTCTCCCCAGGCCGCACACCAAAATGAAAAGGACACGTCTGTGTGGGTCGCTGTCCGGTAAAGGCTGTCTTCAGCTTTAGGATGGGAGGTCACTCGGTGCGGTGCTGCCCATGAAGGGGACCGGTCTCTGTGAAGAGCACCTACTGTTGAAGGCATGGTACAGATGCAGTGACCCCTTGGAAGGGAAGTTCCTGCTGCCCATTCCTCGCCTGCTGGGAGGAGCGCCAGCCGGGCTGCCCTCGGTGCAGCACACGGCCTGGCTGCGTGTTGTTCCTTCTGTACCGATCGGATTTTTAGGAAGCGCTAACTCTTGTGTGGCTTCTCCCGAGCACATGCCACTGTGTGCCTGGTGTAGTAAGGGCTGCATCTGGCTCTGTTTTGACAACTTTTATTATTTTTTAACAGCTGTATTGAGGGCATGTTTTACATATCATAAAATTCACCCATTTTGAGTGCACAATTGAATGATTTGTAGTAACTTTACCAAGTACTACGTCCATCATTGATTTCAGAACATTTTTATCACCCCAGAAAGAAGCCCATACCCCTTAAGCAGTCACTCACCATTTCTCCCTACCCCAGGCTCTAATCACTAATCACTCTAGCAACCACTAATCTACTTGCGGTCTCTGGACTTGCCTATTCCAAAAGTTTCATATAAATGCAATGTAGCATTTAACAGTGTTTCATTCCTTTTTATGAATGAATATAGTCATGTGGATAAACCACATTTTGTTTATCCATTGATGTGCTTTCTTCTCAGGTGGGTACTGCCTGCACCTTGTGCTGCTCACCTGGTTAACTGAATAGCTCCCTGTCAGTTTCCTGACGTTCACGGTCACAACGATGCTGCAATGAAATCCTCCGAGCTCCTTTCTAAGGACTTCTCCATGCTAAATCAGATGCGGAATTATTAGCCAGTCCAACTTACCCCCCTGAGAGCTGTTCCCCACATCCTGGCCCACAAGAGATTTTGCCACTTTGATGGGTGAAAAGAGTATTATTTTGCTTTAATTTCCATTTCACAGAGTGAAACTTATCTTCACACATGTTCACAAGCTTTTCATACTTCTTTGCCCAGTAAGAAAAATAACCCCGGTTTCCAGTCAAGATGGAGATGTAGGTAGGCATGCTTTGCCTCCTTGCACAACCATAAGATGGATCACAACTAACCTCAAAATAAAAAACACACACAACTGCCAGAATATTGAACTGTATGGAAGTCTGACAACCAAGGACTTAAAGAAGCCATATTTATCCAGAAGGGTAGGAGGGAGCCAGGGAGCCAGGGTGGAGAGGAAGTGGTGTGGTGGAGGTGGTGAAGTGGCAGCTGGTGGTGGATCAGGCAGTCTCATGTTCAAGTGTGGTGGATAAAAATTGGGAGGGACACCTTGGGAATAAGTGATCCCAGCCCAGCCCTAGGCCAGACTGCACAGCCCAGGATTCCAGAGCTGGGAAACAAAGCCTCACAACTTCTGGCTGTAAAAAAACCAGTGGGGGTTAGGGTAGCAGAAGAAACTGCCAGTCTCTCAGGAGAGTCCATTCAAAGGGCCCACACAGTCCTAGGATGTATGCAAACCCACCCATTCTTGGGAATCACCGCCAGGGTAGCAGCTAGAGGGGTGGGAGTCGCATATGGGAAGAGGATGAAGTGACTGAAAACAGGGTGAATGCCAAGCAAGCCTCAAGCAGCCAGAGGGTGGCACTGTCCCCTCTCTGACCCCTCCCCAACATACAGAGCCACAAAGTGGTGAAGTGCGTTACCCTACCCTGGCAAATACCTAAGGCTCCACCCCATACAATTTAATAGGTGCGCTAAGACAGGGAGTCAAAGCAGCTCTACCCAGTACACAGAAACAAACATAGGGAGGCTGCCCAATTGAGGAGACAAAGAAATATGGCCCAATTGAAAGAACAGAACAAAACCCCAGAGAAAGAACTAAGCAAAATGGAGATAGCTAGCCTACCAGATGCAGAGTTTAAAACACTGGTGATAAAGATGCTCAGAGAACCTACTTAGTATGGCAAAAGCATAAGGGAAGAAATGAAGGCTACACTAAGTGAAACAGAAAAATCCACAGGGAACCAACAGTGAAGGGAAGGAAGCCAGGATTCAAATCAATGATTTGGAACATAAGGAAGAAATAAACAATCAACCAGAATGGAATAAAGAAATAAGAATTCAAAAAAACGAGGATAGTCTAAGGAACCTCTGGGACATTTCCGTATGTACCAACATCTGAATCATAGGGGTGCCAGAAGGAAAAGAGGAAGAGCAAGAAATTGAAAACTTATTTGAAAAAATAATGAAAGAAAACTTCCCTAATTTGGTGAAAGAGATAGACATATAAGTCCAGGACGCACAGAGAGTCCCAAACAAGTTGGACCCAAAGAGGACCACACCAGGACACATCATACTTAAAATGCCAAAGTTTAAAGATAAAAAGAGTATCTTAAAAGCAGTAAGAGAAAAGAAGAGAGTTACCTATAAAGGAGTGCCCATAAGATTGTCAGCTGATTTCTCAAAAAAAAAAAAAAAAAAAAAAAAAAAAAAAAAAAAAAAAAAAAAAAAAAAAAAAAAAAAAAAAAAAAAAAAAAAAAAAAAAAAAACAAAACAAAAAAAAACTTGCCAGACAACAAGGGACGGGCAAGAAGTATTCAAAGTCATGAAAAGCAACCAAAATGACCTACAACCAATATGACTCTATCCAAGAAAGCTATCATTTAGAATTGAAGGGCTGATAAAAGTGTTTCCCAGACAAGGTAAAGCTAAAGGAGTTCATCATCACCAAGCCCTTATTTTTTGAAATGTTATAGGGACTTATTTAAGAAAAAGAAGATCAAAACTAGGAGCAGTAAAATGACAACAAACTCATAACTATCAACAACTGAATGTAAAAAACTAAACAACTAGAATAGGAACAGAATCATGGATATGGATGGAGATCATTTGGAGGGTTATCAATGGGTAGGGGGAAGGGGGAGAATAGGGGAAATGGTACAGGGGAGAAGAAGCATAATTGGTAGGTACAAAATAGGGAGAGGTTAAGACTAGTATAGGAAACAGAGAAGCCAAAGAACTTATACACACAACCCATGGACATAAACTAAGGTGGGGGGCATTGCTGGAGGGAAGGGGATGTGGGGCAGAGGGGGGCAAAGGGGAAAAAACTGGGACAACTGTAATAGCATAATCAATAAAATATACTTTAAAAAAAGGAAAAGAAAAATAACCCATGCATCCTGTAAACAACCCCAAAGTCACTTCCTCCTGGAGGCCTCCATGGTCAAGCCTCAGAGCCCCAAGTCCTGACTCGCCTGTGGGACTTTCTGAATCCCCTCATCTAGCCTGACCGAGACTTGGCTGGACATCTAGCCTCCGCCCCGGCACTTGGGGGCAGAACCCTGTCACTCTGCCGCTGAAACCTGTGCTGCCATCACCTCTGACGGCTGAAGCAGTACCCACCAGCGGAGCCGCTGTGGTTCTAGAACGTTAAGACTTCACAGCCATGCGCTGTGGCCTACAGCCTTGCCCAAGGCAAAGGGCATAAGCCCCGGCCTGCTCCCCTGGGAAGCTCGCTTAACTCGCTCAGAGTGGCCTCGCCCACAGTCCCGGAACTCCACAGCCTTGACTCAACTACAGCCTCCCAACCCCGCCCCCTTCTAGATGCGAAAGCCTGGTCTCTCCCGGACCCCCAGCGCCGATTGGCTGCCTTGGCCCCGCCACCGTCGACTCACGCCCCTGTCGGGGGAGGTCGGCTTCCGCAAGCGCAGTTCCAGGGAGCCACCCCGCGCTCTCTGGGGTTTCTGCGGAAGCAGCTGGCTGCAGCTTACTAGGGGGTTTAGTCCTCCCGGCCACAACTGCATCACCTCAGCACGGGGACAGCCAGCATCCAGCTCCGGACTCCGGGAAGGAAGGGGGCGTATGCAAACAACCTGGAGTCACAAGCCCCTGATTGGTAAGCGAGTAGGGAATGAGGTGGGAAATAGGAGATAGGCTTAGAAGGCCGTGATCGACGTGCTGATGGTCCAGTGGCACTGGGAGGATCGGCGGCGTAGGCCAATGGTGACGGGGAGGGGCGGGGCGGGCTAGGACTCAAGGTATGTGGAGGCAGTGGGCGGGGTTGTGGGTGGCTCCGGGACTCTCTGGGGCTGTAGTGGTGCTGACTGACGTGCAGGCGGACCAGTGGTTCTGGGAAAGCAAAGGGAGAGTGGCCAACGGCAACGGCGACGAAGCGAGGCGGCTGGAATCTCTGCAACGCTGTGTGGGGAACTGTGTGGGGGCGGGCAGTCATGACGGACTTGCAGAGCGGCCAGTGAACTCGGGAAAGCGGCGGTGGGTGACCAATGGCGATCCAAGGGAGGTGGAATGGGATGGTGATGGGGCGGGGCTACCGGAGGCTTTGCTGCGCTGTGTGGGAAACGGTGGGGGCGGGCAGACGCGAAGGACGTGCTTGCGCACCAATGGGTAGGGGCAGGTAGGCGGCGGGCAGCCAATGGCGGCGCGTGGTCTGGGGGCGAGGCAGGGCTGCGCGGCGCTGTGCGGGAAGCAGCGGGGCGGTGGCAGCGCTTAGGTGAGGCGGGAGGCGGAGCAGGTGCGGGCCGCGGGCGCTTCGCCCTGGGCGGTCGGTGCGGCAGTCAGGGGCGGTCGGGCCCTCGCGGACCGGGCCTCGCCGGCCCCCGCTCACCCAAGCCTGGTCCCCGCAGGTCAGTCAGAGGCCTCCTCCCCGCCGTGCTCCCGCGGCTGGCGCCGTGGGCATGCGGGTGCGGCCTGCTCGCGCGTGAGCGAGGATGGGGACGCAGGGCAGCCCGGTCAAGAGCTACGACTACCTGCTCAAGTTCCTGCTGGTGGGAGACAGCGATGTGGGCAAGGGCGAGATCCTGGAGAGCCTGCAGGACGGTGCGGCCGAATCCCCATACGCCTACAGCAACGGTAAGGAGGCCCCGCAGCTGGCCTGTCCTCAGGGAGCCGCTCCCGGTCCCCTCCCGGGAAGGACGCAGGGCCTTCGTAGGCAGGGCTCTCCCTGTTGGGCCCAGGGCTGCTCGGAAGCCGCGTGAGCACCACGCAGTCCCCACAGTTAGCTGGCCTGGGAGGCGCCTCTCCCGGTGGACCTGAGCTGCCACCTCCTGTCACATCGGGTCTGTAATGAGAACTGCGCCAACCAGCCATTTGCCCTCCCCGGTTAGACTGCAATTAGGAGCCAAGGATCAGCGCCTTGCCTTTCTTCATCTCTTCACTGTGGTTAAAGCCTAACACTGCCTGGCAGGGAGCAGGCCTGTGGCAATTTGCAATCTGTTTTCTTTCTCACTATTTTCAACTCTAATAGAGGCCTGAGGCTGGGAAAAAGCAGCTGGATTCTGTATAATCAGCTTGGCACTTTGAGTTATCAACTCGAGGCCTAGAGGCCTTTTTAGAGGCTAACGGCTTAATGGGAAGCTGAGATTCTGCTGTGAGCTTCCTGGAGAAGGGTTTTCATCACTGGGCAGGTTTGTGGCTGCTGGGTGACAACCGACCTAGGAGGTGTGTGAAGATGTTCAGGGCCTGGAGGAAGGATGTACCTGAGGGGGGAGCATCCAGTAGTCTCATGACACTGTGGTTCTGTGGGATCCAGGTGGAGAACCTGTGACAAGGTGTCCCAGGTATGGCCAGGGTTTTCTCCCAACCCTCTGGCTTGTGTGCACAGATGGGGGTGTGGGACTCAAAGGCAGGCTTTTCCCCTGAAATGTTTACTCATTCACTGCTCAGGGAATCAACACCTTGTGCTGGAAGAAAACACCCCATTCATGGTGTTATTAAAATTTCTTTTAAAATGTCTTGTTGCGCTTTGGCCAGGTGGCTCAGCTGGTTGGAGCATCGTGGTGTACACCAAAAAGGTTGCGGGTTCAATTCCCGGTCAGGGCACATACCTAGATTGTGGGTTCGATCCCTGGTCGGGACACGTACAGGAGGCAACTGATCTGTTTCTCACATCGATGTTTCTCTCTCTAAAATAAACAAACAAACAAACATATCCTTGGGTGAGGTTTAAAATTTCTGGTTGCATGGCTTAGGTACACATCACCAGCACTTGTCTGAGCTCCCCTTAATTCACATATTTAATGTACAAAACATAGTTATCTTGGTCAGGAAGCAGCGTGGCCTATCGCCACTCTTGCGATGGGGCCCTTGTCCCAGGTCACACAGAGTGTTTCCTCAGGAGAACCAGGGACTCTGCCTATAGTATGTCAGTGTCCAGTCTCTCCAAGGATCTTTTGTGCTTCTGGAAGTTCTGTCTTGTCTCACTAATTTTACTTCAAATTCTTGCCCTCCACACTCTTTGTTGCTTTGTTTCCTAGGCTCTTGTCAATCCTGTCTGACTGCTCTGAGTGTTTGCTGTGTGCCAGATTGCTTGCCTTTGGGCAGCTGAGAGTGTGGACGCAGCTCTTCCGACCCTTTCGATTTAGGACTTGTCAAGGTTGTTGGATCACCTGAACTGGCTGGATGCCCTTCCTTCTGTAACAGCTTCAGCATTGGGCAATGGTGCCAGATTCACGCTGTGCCACCTCCCAAAGTATGTGCTTTCAGCCCTAGCTGAGAGAAGACATCTGGAAGGGCAAGAAAGGAGGAACTCTGGGTTTGTTTATAAGTGAGGAAAATGTGAGGCTGACCAGGGGTATGAGAGGGAGGGCTTTTGTTGAGGCTTCTACCAGCCACTGCCACCTTAATGGACACTTGGCAGCCACTGTCAGAGGTGCCCCTCATGACTCAGTCAGTGGGTGGTTGAGTTGCTTTTCCAGTGGCAGCTTTACTTCCTGGAGTCCGGTTCCTGGGCTGCTGGGGGAGTGTGAGAAGAGTGAGAAGGGTTGGGCTTCTTCAGGGACATCTTTTCCTGGGACACAGATTTGCACTTCTGAGGGTCAGCGTAGCCTCACCATCCAGTGCTCCAGCTGGGTGCAGTGAGCATTCAGGGAACACAGAGCCTAGCTGGAGAGATAGGAACCACCTTCTGTCCCCTCTGTCAAATTGCAGTGCATTGCCACACTTCCTATGACATGCAGACTGAGTAAAACCTAGAGACCTGCCTGAGATAGCGGAGATGTTTGGTCCAACCGAGGACCACCTGCCAGAAATGGAGAAGAAACCATGCTTAGGTTCCATGTGCTGTTAGGGCCAGGACACACTCACAGGTTACTGCGGGTTCCCCATAGCATTAAGCGGAGAAGAGAAGGCAGAGTGCCCGGCCCCTGTGTCTAGAGGTCCCTGAGGCTGAGATGTGCTCAATATGAGAAGGAGGTCTTTATGGTCAGGGCATCTGCTCCCTGATCTCAGGGCTCACTGTTCTCCGTCAGGGTGAAGTTGGTGGACAGGAGCATACTCTGCTCCTCCAAAGGCTTCCTAAGGGAGACTATTGGGGTTTTGGAAGCTCTGGAGCAGCTGGTTCTCAGGATTCAGCAACATAGGAATTTTTCCTTTAAAAAAGTTGTAATATCCATGCTCTGGTTGGTGTGGCTCAGTGGATTGAGCACTGGCCTATGAACCGAAGGGTCACTGGTTCGATTCCCAGTCAGGGCACATGCCTGTCTTATAGGCCAGTTCCCTGGTTGGAGGTGTGTGTGAGAGGCAACTGATCAATGTTCCTCTCCCTCTCTTTCTCCCTCTCTTCCCTTCTCTCTAAAAGTAAATAAATAAAAATTTTCTTTTTAAGATTTTATTTTTATTTATTTTTAGAGAGAGGGGAAGGGAGAGAGAAAGAGAGGGAGAGAAACAGCAATGTGTAGTTGCCTCTCACATGGCCCTCACGGGGACCTGGCCCGCAACCCAGGCATGTGCCCTGACTGGGAATTGAACCGGGACCCTTTGGTTCCCAACCCGTGCTCAATCCACTGAGCTACACCAGCCAGGGCAATAAAATCTTTTTTTAAAAAGGTTGTAATATTCAAAAGTTTTTTAAAATTTCTGATCCTCTTACAATGGATACGCATGCTATTTCTTTTCCCCCTGTGTTGTTAAAATCCCTCAGCATGTTTCCAGCCTTCTTGTTTTCAGCCTCAAGTTTCGCAGTTCTTCTGCCTAGGAGCAGCTGACCCATGGCAGTGAGGTCCCCGCTAGTGACAGGCATGCAACCAAACCCCCTTCCATGGGCCACTCAGATGACTTACCCACATGGAAGTCTTGTCTAGCTTGTTCCTCAGACATGTACATGAGTGCATGTTGCTCTCCTTAGCTTTATAAACATGTGAGTCATCAAAACGGCCTTTGCTAGAACTGGCGCCTGCAGTAGTGATGAGCCACTTGTGACAACACGCCGACCCCTGCGGGAGCCCACGGTGGCTCTTGGAGTCTGGTGATGCTAATGTGCGCTGTGCTTATCGGTTTCCATAGATCTGGAGACCTTCCTCTGGGAAGGTTTGCTTTCCCTTTTTCTTACTACACAGCAGTGATCTTAGAGTGCCTGTGCTCTCCTCGACAGAGCAGAGCACTTTGTGTAGAGGTTCCCCCGGGCCATCTGCTGGGGAAATATGCTCCAGAACATAAGCAGCAAGGAGTCTGGGTTGTGGAAGCTGGCAGGAAGAAAGCAGAGCGTTCCATGAGCAGCTTCTGCTCCCGAGTGCACCGCCAGGTCTGACTCTGCTCCAAGGCTGTTTTTCCCTGAGGCGGGGTGCTGGCCACGCCCCGGTGCGCAGCCGCCCTGTTCTTCCCAGGGTGGTGAACTTCCTGACTAAGACAGCTGTGTCCTCTGTGCCTTGGTTCTCACAGGCCTTCATGGTGAAGGTCAACAGGAAGATTTGGTGTAGTTGTTATGCCCACATCTTGGAAGACTCGAGAGTAGGCATAACTCCTTCTACTCCTCTGGGGATCGGTGTTGGTGGGAGCTGCTGAGTGTACAGGACGATCGTGTGCACTGAGCCCAGAGCATGCAGAGAGGGAGGCAGGAGGTCCGATGGACAGGAGGAGTGAGACAGTTGTGACAGGTGTGGACAAAGTTCGGCAAGTGCTGAGGTCTGCCACTAGCGTCCGGGCCTGCTGGTTGTTTCTGTGTCAGTGCCGCGCCTGTGGGGGAGGGCACTGTGCCTGCGGCCCCGGGGTGCCAGAGAGTGGGCCGAGGCCTCTGTCAGCAACCCAGCAGCCAGGCCGGAGCTCCTCGTGTCCTCCAGCTCCATGGCTTTTCTCTGAACACTTCCAAATGTCTCTTCTCACCTGGCTGGAAATGGGTTTCCGTCCTTAGTTCAAACCTCAGAGTGCACGGTGTCTCCAGGCGCCCCTCTGGCCTGTACACCCCCGGTGTCTCATCTGTTGCGTTGTCCTCAACACTAGCATGAGACCTGCATGAAGGAGGCGCTCACCAAATGTGTTCTGAATGAAGGTGCAGCTTGTGTGCAGCGTCTGCTTTCTGACAGTCCCTCTCTCTTTCTGTATTTGGTTGGGCACTCATGGCTGGCCTTCATCCATTTTCTGGGCGGTTTGTTGGGGTTTACCTTTTCTTTGTCAGATGCCAGGTTTTGAGGTGGGGCTGAGCCCCTCGGCGCTGTTCCTCGTCCAGTTCTCACTGCCCCCCCCCCCCCCCCGCGGCCATTCCATTCCATTCTATAGATGAGGAGTCAAGGCTGGGACGCGCTGAGAACCTGCAGCTCCCTCGGGCAGCACGGGGCCTGGAACTTCTGTCTTCTTACGTGTGGGCTTCTGACCCCTGTCTTCAGGAACCCAGTGCTTTGAGTGGTGGGAGTGACCCCCTTTTCACTGGGCGCTGTGGTGCCCTTTCCCTCACCTCCACCCGGGGCCTGGGCCTGGCTGCCCTCTCTGCTGATCACAGCCCTCCTCCCTGGCGCTTCCTATGCATCTGGCTTGAGTGTTTTTGGTGCGTCCCAAACTGAACTCTTTTCTTCTCCTGGCATCTCTGTTGCTGGTCCTGGGGCTGCCTTCTCCCTCTGCTCTGGGCTCCAGGACCAGTCACTGAGGTTCATTTGTTCTGCCTTCACTGTACTGCTCCTGCCCTTCTGCCTCCCTCCTGCTGCATGCATCTAGCAGAGCAGCAGAGCCCCAAGAGCTCCCAGATCAGCCGCCAACCAGGGCAGCAAACCATGGGTTTCCAGAGAGATTTCCAGAAGTCCATAAGGGCCATGCACAGATCCGTCTGTGTCTGCTGGCCCCTCTGCCAGAGGCACTCAGCTGCTGTGTGTGATGTAAAGATCAGCCCGCCCTGCCTGAGATGGTGGCAGGCCGGGGTGTAGGGGGCGACAGATGAGCTTATCTGCTTCAGGTTATGCTAACTGGGCTGATGGGTAATTTGGACTGGCGTGGCCATTCTTACATTTTCAGAAAACATTTGAGTAGGTAGAAAGTGTTCAGTGTTAAGTTTTCCCCAATCTGTAGCACTTTCTGTAAGCTAAACAGGTAACAGGCAAATGCTTCCATGGCAGGCACACTGCTGTGCTGACTTGGGTCCTTCTTTCAAGGTTGTGTGGTTGCAGTGACACCGCAGTGTTGCGTTGTGCACGCTGATGGCGTCCTTCCCGTTAGCAAGAATGTTGGTGGCTTGGATGGTGAATTAAACAGAAACACGTCACAGGAAGTGGGGAAGAAAGCAAGAGGGTCTCGCAGGCTCTTTTGCCACTTGTTCTAAATGAATTGCCATTGGCAAGATGTGACATTGTTGGTTCCTGAGAACCCGGCCACTGAGCTGCCGTGGGTGAGGAGGAGGAGGAGAAGGGATGGCGGCGTAGCCAGGCCAGGGTTGTGGGCAGCACCGAGTGTAGGCAGCATGTCCCTCGACGGGGTGTTGCGGGGCCTGCGGCCACATCAGTCAGGGTGTCCTGCATTGGGTGTTTGGAGAAAGTGGGGGAAAGGGTCAGTATCTGGGACCCTGGCCTGGAGCAGGCTGCAGAAAGAATGGGAGAGGGAGGGGAGCTGGCTCGTGGGGCAGGGTTTGCTGCCCTGGGCCATCAGGAGCAGGATGTTGGGACTGTGAGCACAGGCCTCAGAGACCAGGGGAGGGGCTGAGCCAACACCAGGTGTGTGGGTTCACCATTAGGATGGGAAATGAGGATAAATACAAGTGAGTAAACTGAACTTGAACTTTTAACTGAGGTTTCCTGGCTATGATTGTGCTCATATAGAGGCAGAAGTGACGGACAAACTCATATCCACAGTGATTGTCTTCTGCCAAAACGGGAAGGTAACTCACTGACTGTGGCCATGTGCCCTTCCGAGGGTAGAGGACGGACGGGGGACAAGTAAACTCAGCATTGATGGAGAA
The DNA here is from genome assembly GCA_004026765.1 of Micronycteris hirsuta. NCBI lineage: Eukaryota > Metazoa > Chordata > Mammalia > Chiroptera > Phyllostomidae > Micronycteris > Micronycteris hirsuta. Next base: position 94,144 of record PVJI01005520.1, read on the forward strand.
GGGGAAGACCCAAGGACGTGAGCAGGATGGTGGGCATGACCAGACAAGCTTCGCCCCCTCAAGGTGCTGGTGCAGGTGTCGCAGAGGGGTATGGCGCTTTGGCTAAACTCACAAGAGGGAAGCAATTCATGTGGGGTGGGGGTCGTTAGGAAAGAGAGGCCTCCAGGATTGTAAAGAGGGAGGGACAGTGAGGAGTGGCCTAACCAAAAGTAGTGCAGAGGGTGTGGCATCAGGAGGCTAGCATCCCGAGAGAGGGAGTCTGCCAGTCAGAGAGGGCATCCCAGCATCTTTGAGGAAGAGCAGAGAATGAAGAAGGCCCAAGTGTGGAAAGGCAGGCACTTTATAGATTTTGAAAAGTGTCAAAGTGCAGGCATCCAGGTGCCAGATCTCTGGGCAAGTGCATTAATGTCACCCTTGACAGAGATCTCAGCTGGGGCATGAGCGTGTGTCTGTGAGCCCCAGAAGCCACCAGGTGGTTCCTAGGTTGGGTGGTGGCACTGTGGCTGAGGTGGGTCTGTGTTCCATCTGGCACTTCTTGGGGTCATAAGCCGGGTCGTTGCCAGCCTGGACATTCCCAGGCAGCAGTTGCTTGTCAACCGGGCCAAGGTAGGGTAAATGCCTGCCACTCAGGTCTCTGCTGGGAGGGATGGGTGACAGGTGAAGTGACATTTTCGGGACTTCGATGCTTTGTACAGCCTTGAGTGACTGAGGGAACAAGGTGCCCTCTAACGGGGTGCCGAGGCTCTGTGTACGGGCCCAAGAGTCACTACAGAGGAGTCGGTTGCTGCAGCTCGGCAGCAGCGATGACTGTGCACCCTGCCCATGCACCAGCTCTGGTGCCCGCCTCAAAGCCTCTGGGCCCCGTGCAGCTATGACGGATGCACACTTAGCACTCGTGTTTGCACTGTTGCGTAATCACCTAGTATTGATTTCTGCTTCCCGTTGTTTGGTCCTCTCTCTTTCGGTTGCTGTCGTCAGTCCTCACGCTGCCGGAAGGCTTTAGGAGCTGAGTCCCGTTTTCTTAAAGTCACAGTGTGAGTAGGGGGAGGCCTGTCCCTGGTGCAGATCAGGAGCAGTGTGGGTGACAGAGTCCTCATCAGCTTGCGGGAGCTGCTGCACTGGCCCGTGACACAGATCTCCCACCTGAGTCGGAGGTCCCAGGCTCACGCACACGCTCGTGCCTGCATGCACGCATGTATGTGCACGCAGCTCTCTTGGTCACTGGAGCTGGCAGTGACTTGATTGGGTCCAGATCAGAGGTGACCAGGCCCCTCAGTGGATGGGAACAACTTGGTGGTGGTGTTGCCGGTAGGAGTATTTTCCTTATTTTAAGTCACTTGGCCACACAGACAGTCACAGAGAAGAGATTCTAATGGAACAGCGGTTTTCAACCTTCATCTCTCGGCACACATAAACTACTAAAATTCTATGGCGCACCAAAAAATATATTATATATTGTGCTGATGTGACCAAAAAATAGGTATAATTTTGATTCACTCGCACCGGATGGTTACCGTTGTGTTGGCCGTCAACCTTTTTTTTTTTTTTTT